>CAIGQW010055024.1:16391772-16403943 GCA_903798125.1 Danio choprae | reverse complement strand
CATGTCTTTGGACTTGTGGGGGAAACCGGAGCACCCGGAGGAAACCCACGCCAACACAGGGAGAACATGCAAACTCCACACAGAAAGGCCAACTGACCCAGCCGAGGCTCGAACCAGCGATCAGCGACCTTCTTGCTGTGAGGCGAACGTGCTACCCACTGCGCCACTGTGAGGCCTATTTATTTATTTATTTATTTAGTTAGTTAGTTAGTCAGTTAATTAGTAAGTTAGTTGGTTAGTTAGTTGGTTTACGCTTATAAATATAATATTATATTTATTCATTTGTTCTGGAATCAGTTTTAATAGTTAACATGTGTTTTATTGATCAAACATGTCCACTTTATTAAAATCAGGGACACTATAAAAAAGGTTTTACTTTGCTCTCAAAATAAACTAAAAACTAAAATTAAACCAGATTTTTATTTTAATGGGTTGTCATGAAGTCCATGTTGGATACTAACTATTTTACGTTTAGTTCGTTTAGTGGCTAATTAGTACAAATTTGTACAAGTTCGGTCATACGAAAATGTACCCAACCCAACCCCGCCCCTGATTCTTTATCTAATCTTACAAGGACTCAATGTTTACTATAAATGTACCACAATCATGTTGCACTGCTTGCTTCAACTTTAAATACCTCTTGCACAATATTAGACCTTAAATACCTTTTTTTTTGCACAATATCCTGCACAACATTGTTCAGTCTCATGTAAAAGTACTTGTGTAGCCTGTCTTATGTGTATAGTTTAAGTATTTTATTCTATTTTATAATATATGTTAGTTATGCATAGGTTTTTTATAATAGCTCTTATGTCCAGTGTTGTGTTTGTATTTATGATTAATCTATGTAGCACCGTTCTCCTGCGAGACACGACATTTCGTTCCTCTGTATGTCCAAACATGTAGCGGAATGACAATAAAGCACGACTTGACTTGACTTAACTTAAGGATCTACATTTCTATACTACATCTGTTTTTCAGAAGTTGTAGTAGCACTGGTAAATGTTTAGTTAGGACTTCATGTAATGTAGGTCAATGGCTATCAGCACTCCAAAAAATACAGATAAAAAATAAAATACAGGCAAAACAAAATGAATAGTCATGACTTCTGATGATACACACTGTGTATAATGTTGTATAAAGTGAAATGATCAGTCTGTGAATATGTTGACATTGTATATTTAACACGTGTTGTTTTGTTCATCACAAATGTGTGTTTCATTCATGCTGCAACCTATATTAAAAAGTGTGACAACTAACTCCATCCTCTGCTTTCTTAAAGCGATAATTCACCATAAAATGTAAATCATGTCATAATTATTCAGGCCTAAATCTCAATCGCATTTCTTTCTTTTGTGGAACACACAGAAGAAAAGCTTTTTTGGGGGGTAACACAAGCAGCATTTTTCCAAGAAGCTGAATGATAAGGTCTCTTTTATGTGCTGTTAATAGACAGTACAGTCCACGACACAAGTGTTCTGTTGTCTAGTGTCACTTTTACAAAGCTCAGTTGTGTTTTTCCCATAAGACATGGCTTGTTTGTCCTCACATTTCTCTCTGCAAGAGCTTGTATAGATTTGTAATTTTCTCTTTGGCATTGATCTTAACTTTATTTTCCCCTAATCTATAAACAGAGAGAGAGAGGGAAAGCAAGCGAGCAGCGAACAATCGGCCATACTTCAGATAATTTTATCTTAATTACCGCAGGGAGCGAGCAAAGGCAGTTTAAAAATGAAATGGGAAAATAAATACTAGCTGAAGAGTGATAGCTCGCAGCTCTGAATCATAACAGGTCAGAGAAAAACAATCGAAACACGTCCTTTCCCACATCTGTTTGGCCCCGGGGCCTCATATACGCCGTAACCTTCATGACACAGCGCTTTGCTTGCTACAGCTGGAACAAACCAAAAGGGATTCTGGCTTTTTAAAGCTGCAGATACATTTTTTTTTGTGATGTTTAACTTCTTTTTAACACCCCTTCATCTTGATTTAAATTATTCAGAAATTTGGGGACTGCTATTATGATGAACTTTGACCTTTTCCTGTCAAGATGGTGACATTAAAGGGCACGATCCAGGGGTCGAAGTCGAGATCAGGGAAAAGGAGCAAATGACAAGACCTATCAAAACATTCTCATGTCAGACTTCATCACACCTCAGCCATCTATAAACTAACCTGAGGAGGGTAAAGGACAGTAGGTTATGTCTTAATTTATGCAGGCATGTCATTTATTTTATGTATGCACAAGAGGTCAACATTTGGCTGGGTACTGCTCATATTTTAACTAGGCCCATTCGGAATCAGCATATGCATTATATTGCATTTATTTATTTACTTGTGTAAATGTATATTTATAATTTTTTTTTAATTAATTTCAGTAATATTATTGACTAATATGAAGATTTTTATAATGGTTTAATTATTTTATATTAGTTTTATTAGGTTTTAGTTATATTAGTTAATCAATAAAATATGATGTACTATTAATAAAAACAATATAGACTTATTCATAAGAATGAACAAATAACATTAATTAATTCATTCATTCACTTACTTTCGGCTTAGTCCCTTATTTATCAGGGGTCGCCACAGCAGAATGAACTGCCAACTGTTCCAGCATATGTTTTATGCAGTAGATGCCCTTCCAGCTGCAAACCAATACTGAGAAACACCCATACACTCATACACTACAGCCAATTTAGTTTATTCAATTCACCTGTATTGCATGTCTTTGGACTGTGGGGGAAACCGAAGCACCCAGGGGAAACTTACACCAACGCGGGGAGAACATGCAAACTCCACACAGAAATGCCAACTGGCCCAGCCGGGACTAAAATCAGCGACCTTCTTGCTGTGAGGCGACAGTGCTAACCACTGAGCCACGTGCCGCTCGAAAAAAAAACACACACATTACCAAACTAAAATGATAAAATACAATCCATGTTTACATGAAAATAAATCCAATGAAATATGTATTACTAGAATCTATAGTAATATCTCAGTCATATACTGTAATAACACTGTAGTTTGACCAATGGCATTGCAATTTCATAATAATGTATATGGTATCACTACAGTGTGTTTCATTACAGGTAATACAAACCAGAGATTCTTCATTTCTACAAACCATAATATCTAGCTGTTTTGCTATTCAAGATGATTGATAATCACATTTGAAATGCATACGGATTTTAGTTTACAGCATTTCAAACCAAAAATAAACAATGAAAACATTGAAAATGTATTTGTCTGATGCTGGAAGGGGCAACTAATCTCTGCTAATGCAATCCAAACATGCGCCACATTTCTTTACGCTGCAGCCCACGTCTCTCCATTTCCATGTCACTACTTTCTGGCTTTCATCTAAAGATAAGACAGCCACAAATCCATATATTCGATAAGGCTCTATTTCTTTGTTCCTCCCCCCCACTCCCTTTTGTCTTTGAGAGTATAAATGCGATTCGTGAAGTGAAAGTTGTACTTTCAGGAGAGTGTTAAAGTTAGACAGTCATGCTGTCAGCAGAGAAATTGCTTTTTCATAAACAAACTCCTCATCCTCATAAGACTTCCAACGAGTCAAGCGCTGCACACACACACACTGCCCACACTGAGTGACTCTCCAGATGGTGCTGTGAAAAGTGCTTCAGACTTCAAAACGCTTGTCACATTGCTCATCAAACCCATCATATGGATTCTCCAATTAAAACGAATTAGCTACATTTCCTCCCTATTCAGCGGCGGGTAAACACCATTAACATTTGTTCAACTGGCCTCGGCGACCCCTCCATTGCTTTATGCGCCCTGATGTCATTTCATGATGTCAGAAAGTTAACAGCGCCAGAAATTGCAATAAACACCCTTCAGCTAGCACAATGCTAACGCCAATCATTGCCGTCTTAGCAGCCAGCTGATGAACTGTTGCAATTTGCAGAACATCTGTTCTATTACAAATCACAAACCCACAAACTCTGCGTTTTTCCAGTTGAAATCCCATTTTCAAGTTCTTGAAAAGTTTACATATACTCCCACCATGCAAATAGGATATTATTCTCGCGTTTCATACTCGACACATCTATCTTTCTGTCAGATTCCGGCTCTTGCGGCGCAGCGTATGAGGTGTTTCGATATGGAATAATAAGGCAAGAGTCTGCTTTGCCCTTCGAATTATTGATGATGTTTTGACTTCCCTGATGCAGGTTCATGATCTTTTATTAAGACTGTTGCCGTCGGCGGTTTCCGGTGATAATTAAAGATATTTAGGCGAGGAGGGGGAAAAAAAAGCCCACGTCTTATGATGGTGGGAAATAATATACCGGCAGCCATGGGCGAGTTCCAGAGATGCTTTTAGGTGTTGATATCACAGTAATGTAATTGAGAGACGTTTAGTCTGGCAGAGAAATAGATCTATAACAGCTCATTGGAAGTGTATGATCCTCCCTACAGTACATTGCTGAACTACTGCAAAAGAAAACATCAGGATATGTACCAGAGATGCAACTTTGAACATATTCCCAAGATCAGTTATTGCTTAAAGGGGACCTGTTATGCAAAAAAATCACTTTTATAAGGGATTTAAACACAGTTATGTGGCAACAGTGTGAATATAACCAGCTTCTAATGATACAAATTTATTTATATGATTGTTTTGTAATCACACTTCAGAAAAACAGTCTGCAGAAACACGTTGATTGACATTCTCTATTTGTACCTGTCATCAGAGGGGGAAAGCCCAGCCCATTAGTGACGATCTCTCCCTCATTGACATAGGACGCTAATCTTGTTTTTTAATCTGCCACTTTGCTGACACAACTGTAGCTCCGCCCTCTTTTGAAAAGAGCACAATCTCATTTGAATTTAAAGCGACAGTCACCAAAATTAGGATCAAAGCCTAAAAGGGACAGTTTCAAAGAGTTATAAAAAATTATCTGTGGGGTATTTTGAGCTAAAACTTCACATACTCACTCTAGGGACAGCAGAGACTTATTCTACATCTTGTAAAAAAGTGGCAGGGCAATAGGTCCCCTTTAAATAACCTGTAAATTAATCGATTTATCAATTGATACTGCAATGGTATGGTACAAATGCCTCACAAAATGTTATTACCGTTTTGATGCTAATTGTGAAATAGTATGTTTAATTTGCACACTTCAAGAAATAATGGTACAAATCTGTCATTGGGTTTTCAAAAGGTCCCCATTTGAGCCTTAAAGATACATATTAATAACTAAAAAGTACAAATGTGTACCCCATAGTTGCATAAAGGTAAAAAAATTCTTCCTTTTAAGGTACCATTATGAAGTTTAAAGGTGCAAAAATGTACCTTTTTTGAAAAGGTATCACCCCAATGACAGCTTCTGAGCCTTTATTTCTGAGCGTGTACAATATCATTCATCATTATTTCACCATACTGAGAAATGGTGTATTGCTTTTCAAGTTCAAAGCTGATTTCTTTTTAATTAAAGCAGCAGATTACAAAAGGTGACTGTGTTTGTGAGTGTGATTATGTGCTGTATGTATACATTTCAGTTTGTATCTCTAACATGAGCGAATAGGTTGTTATTTTATTCCCAAATGTGGATAGTGTGCATAATGTGGAATTATCTAGCAAATGCTAAAGAAATGGGTAATTAATTAATAATATGCTTGCTTTTTGCTATATAGTTGGAATGATGTCAGATATATACAGTGGCCTAAAAAGCTCAAATGCACTGCAGGTCAAAAAAAATGCATGCAAATAGAACACTAACAAACTGAGAAAGCGTCTTCATTAGTTTGACAAAACACATGCACACAAATTCACAAGCAACACATGCAAATACAATAAGCACTGCAAATAGCACAGAACACATAGGAACTGGACTGCTTCCTGTTTAGAGTTGTGGTGTTGTCGGATATATGGGAGGTCTATTTTTCTTTTTACTTATTTTAGCGTCATGGTTGTATGGTTCCTTGTTGTTTTTGGATAGTTTTAACTCTACATTATCGGACTAATTGCACAATAAATTTTAAATGAAACATTATTTTAATGCTATGTCTGCAAGATTTACTCCCAGAACTAAAATGTACAAAGAACAAAGAACCGTTTTTGGGTTCTGGTGGAAATTTCTTTAATTATCCGACAAACCCTAACTGGCACCCTGACTTTCCAATTTTCACTGACTTTGCAAAATGGTGAGCTGTTCTAAAAGGACTGAAATCCTCCGACAGCAGGTGAAGACCAAAGAGATTTTTCAGCCTTTTGAGCTGGTCATTCCAAATCGGATTTCTAGAATATCATGTCTTTGCAGTGTCACTGAAATGTACCTGAAACAATGTATTTCAGATTTTTTTTCATAAATAGAAGCACAGTCAGGTATTTTTATTGAGTCTTGGTTTATTTATAACATTTTTATTTATCTTCTCGGACTAGAGCAGATCATTCAGAATGAATGTTGTGGTCCTCCTGTTAGGAGCCATATCTAAGAATCCATTTATCTGTTCGAAGAATCAGCATCGCTAAGTTAGATGTGGTGTTCCTCTATTGTTTTCATTCAAACAGGCATGAGTTTGACATATTGCAGTCATTTTATGGCCGTACATCCCTGCACCAAAAAAAACAGTTTGATATATGAACTAGATAACAGCTGTCGTACCCGGTGCATGCAGTGTGTTTGTACCCAAACTGATGTGTTTGATCTCTGGAGATGCATTAGGAAAATCTTGAGCGCTGCTATTTAAGGTCTCTTCACACTCATTAGGTAAACAAATGCTCAGTTGTCAAATTCTTCATTTCAGTGTTTGAATTAATTATATTTCATAAAACTTTGTTTGTATTTGCATTCTTGTAATATATATTCATTTTATTTATTTTATTTTTTTTAATAGGAAACAGTTGCCAGATTATCATATGTACAGTACTAGTGTAGGGCTTTTTTATTTTATTCTTTTATTTTTAGGCTGTGTTCAATTAATTGTTTTCATAGAGGTGAAAGAAAAACAAGGATTTATTTATTTATTTATTTATTATGGGCAATATATATATATATACACACACAACATTTCTGTCTGGTTCTTGAATCTGATTGGCTGATAGCCGTGTGATATTCTGCCTGTAACAGCACTCGACCAGCCTCTTCACCCTTCACCCTTGTATTACCCCGGCCCACATACAGCAACAAGTAGAGGACACTCTACAGTTTGACAAATATTGCTGCTGTTGGATGACAAAATTTACTTTTTTTAGTCAAGAATATAGTTGTTTAGATTGCAATTATGAAGTTTATTTATAAGGATAGTGCCTAGTTTTAATTATTTATCATTTCTGAGAGACAGCACATCGCCTGACACCATTAGCCTGAGCAGAGCAAAGACGGTTGACGTTGTCCATCCACAAGAGGGCAACAGGGACTGCATAATAAGCCATAATAAAATTTAAACTACAGCTGATCAAATCATTATAAAACTGGTAAGCGACTTTCTAAGTCGATCTCTTTTTTTTGTATGTTGTAGTGCTGTATTTATACCATAGTAATTGTAGTGTATTGAGTGAGATGGGACTCTTTTAGTTACTTTTTGGTCGCCCATCTGTTTCTAATGAGTCTCCTGTTTTCGCTACTGCAGACTAACGTTAGTTCAGTAAACAGAAAGAAAGAAGAAATGCCCGCATGTGTTTAGCGTTTTTCCTTATCGCAAACAACAGCAATCTGGTAGTGATCGCGCTACTTTTTTTCGCGGTTAATTATTCTAATCTCCCGATTGCAACAGAGAAATACTGTAGACTGTAATAGGGAGATATCTTTGTAGACTGAGATGGCATTTCATGCATTGGTTCAGCCTTATAATCTTAAAATGTCAGCAAAATCACCTGTTTTGTCATCACTTTATACAACATGCAGGAGAATCATTCAAACACTAGCAGATGTGATGAATGGCGGAAGAAAGTAGTTCCTCATACTAATACTAGGTTTTTAGACTCTCCATGTTTGATTTTCTTTTTTATATACACGATTATGCCGTCGAACTGTTGTATAAACGCAATATCACACTCGTAGCAGTGCGATGTGGCTGTATATTTTCACTGGTGGGACGCCAACGCACGCCTTCCACCGGTGCCAATATACAGCCATCGCACTGCTACGAGTGTGATATTGCTCATACATACATATATATATATATATATATATATAATTTTTTTTAGGCTGTTTAAATGTTTTCATAAAGGTTAAAGAAAAACAAGGATTTATTTATTTATTTATTTATTTGTTTATTATAGGCAACAGTTGACAGATTGTCGTATGTACAGTACTGGTGTAGAGCAGTTTTTTTTAATATATTTTTTTAATTTTTAGGCTAAATTTTACGTAGAGGTTAACAAACAACAAGGATACATTTTTTTATTTATTGGCAAAACCTTTTTATATTAATTTGTTTAAATCTGTTTAATGCCTTATTTATGAATAATTTGTATTATTTTTTTTCCATGTCTGCACATTTCATTTATTCATTCATTTATTTTATTTTCGGCTTAGTCCATTTATTATTCAGGGGTCGCCACAGCAACCACCAACTTATCCAGCATATGTTTTTACACAGCGGATGCCCTTCCAGCTGCAACCCATCACTGGGAAACACCCATACACGCTCATTCACACATTTCACACATACACTACGGCCAATTTAGCTTACCCAATTCACCTATAGCGCATGTCTTTGGACTGTGGGGGAAATCGGAGCACCTGGAGGAAACCCACGCAAACACAGAGAGAACATGCAAACTCCACACAGAAATGCCAACTGACCCAGCCGAGGCTCGAACCAGCAACCTTGCTGTGAGGCAATAGCGCTACAAACGTCGCCACCAAGCTGCCCCCATTGCATTCATATTATTATTAAAATTATTTTAGCTATTTTAGCAATTTTTATTTTGTTTGCCTGTGTGCTTGCTCATTCATTCGTCCATTTGTTCATTCATTCATTCATTCATTCATTCATTTATTCATTCATTCATTTTATACTGGAGCTGGGAAGTTCCTAAATTATTAAATAAGAATGAACTTTCTATATCTGTTGTGTGCATCATTGCAAATTAAATGAACAATTTAAATAATTATTATTCATGTTGAAAAAACAACAACACATAACTCTGGTTGAGGCATTTTCATCTGTTTTTTTCTTCTTCTTCTTTTTTTTCATGACAGAAAAAGCATAGTCTACTTCTGAAACTGCATGTCAAAATGTCCATTCCTTCAAATGAAAAAGTCTGAACTGCAGATTGGAAGGTGAAAAAGTGTGTGATGTCTTCATATATTCAATAAGTTGGCACGGCACCAAAATGACCATATTCATACAGGACACTGAAGCGAGCCGGGCCGCCAACAACACTGCCAATCAAAGTGTTGTCCTAACCCAAAGCCATGCATTTATAAAATAAAAATAAAACCGTGTGAGACAGACAGAAGAAGAAGAAAAAAAATAGAAGTATAGAGCATTCCTGGTGTGCCGTGATCGATAGAGAATGAAAATGCTGATCACATCACTGCACGTTACATCCAGGCATCTCAGTATAGGGACGGCAAAAACAAAATGAATAATGAATAAACACACATTCAAACGCTCACACACACACACACACACACACACACACACACACACACACACACACACACACACACAAGACATTTGCTCATTATGGCAGAGGTGGCTTGACAGTGGTCACAGAGGCAAGGCAGACAGACAGGTGTAACATCTGGACAATCTGTTCCTATAAACACATCACTTTCTGTGTCTCTCTGTCTCTTTTCCTGACAGCTGGGTTGTGTTTTACCTGGCCTGACCCGCCGCTAATGGGGTCTATAGCTGCCAAATGCCAAACACACACCCTAACACATGCCAACACTTTGTTTCTTTACTTATTCATCCTTATTCTCGTTCCTTATTCTGTTTTTCTGCCGGATCAAGTAGCTGACATCTGCCGCATCCAGATTACTGGAGGTGTTTCTGGATTTGTACGTGAGCCGCAGAGTCGTATGTACTGCAGGTAGCGTGTTTGCATGGCTGTGCTCAAAGTCAGTCTGACAATTCAAAAACGTGTCAAGATGTGTTGCTTTAGTTTAATTTTAGCTTGTTTTGCTACTGTATTCCATCCTTTGCTTTGTGTGGATCTGTGTGATTTAGATTTTCCTGAGTTTTCTTGTTGTTATAAGTGAGCTATGAGGTAATTCACAACAATACAAAGTTGGATTTTTTAAAGTATATGAAAATTGGGGCAACATGGTGGCTCAGTGGTTAGCACTGTCGCCTCACAGTAAGAAGGTCACTGATTCAAGCCCCGGCTGGGTCAGTTGCCGTTTCTGTGTGGAGTTTGCATGTTCTCCCCATGTTGGCGTGGGTTTCCTCCGGGTGCTCCGGTTTTCCCCACAAGTCCAAAACCATGCGCTATAGGTGTAGAATTGGAGAAACTAAACTAAATTGGCCATAGTGTATGAGTGTGTGTGTGTGTGTGTGTGTGTGTGTGTGTGTGTGTGTGTGTGTGTGTGTGTGTGTGTGTGTGTGTGTGTGTGTGTGTGAATGTGGTTGAACCACTTCACATTCTTGCTGCCTGTCACTTCTTTATTATTTTACATTTTTTTTGGTTTTGGTTAATATTCAGTGACTTGGTTGGTTTGTTTATGCATATTTTGCCTATTGATTTAATTTATATAAAAGAAAATAGCCATGGTAATCAATATTTAATTAATTAAGAGATCTGTTCACACTTTCCTGAAGTTGATGTAAAATAATAACAGTTTACAGTACCTGTTTTCCTTTTTTTATATTTATATGTATCTGTCTATATATATATATTGGCCTATATATATTGGCTGGTCTAATCTAAGGAGTTATCGATTATCGCTATCAGTCAAAAATGTCATATCTGTGCATTCCTAAATAAAAGCTGACAGAATGGAAATGAAAAATGCAGTAGAAAAACAGAAATTCACATCTCCTCTAATACAAACTTCACCCACGTTTAGGTGGATATTAGTTTATAGATGAACTCTAAATTTTGTGAGGTCATTAAAACAGGCAAGGCCTTAACATGGAAGGTAGTAAGATGTACTATCACTTTGATCAGTCTGCTGTCCTTGCAGAAACATTGATTTACTTTGTACCTCATGAAAAAAACAATGCATCCTATTATCCATTCTATTACATTACAATAGTGGGTCACATTAAGGTGTCCACAAAATATGACTTCCATGTCATCTGAGTAAATGAGCTTAACCAAAACAGGCAAGCAGGCTGTTATTACCTCTTTCACACATAAAGTATTAGTCACAAGTAAATGTCACCACAGCGTGGCATTCTGTTTCCCAGCTTTAAGTGCAGTTTGCAGGTGAACAGACTGAAGCGCACTTGGCTTTGACTTTTGCCATTATGTACATCAGTTTGTAGAAAACACAATTATCTCATTTAGTCACCAGTTCTTTATTCGTCAGTGCACAACAATGTCAACCTGCAGTCCGGCCCGAAATAAAACAGAAATGTGCGAGCGAGAAATATGAATACTAATGCGGCTCTGCCAGGAACAATTAATAGCTAGTAAGCATACGGCGACCTAGCCCTCTTTAAATATGAGTGTTTAATTAGGCTGAATTATTAATTGGGGCTTTATCATATCTCAGAGCAGAGAGGGGGAGAGGAAGGTAAATGGGTTTTAAACTAATGACTGCTACGGCAGATATTTAACTCCACTCATTTTGACAAGACAAAGCAGATAATAATGTTATAGCAGCTCGTGAATTATGGACTCGGTCTATATAAAGCGATGCATTAGTCTCATCTTTTGAGGATGAGGTTGAGCCGTTGCATTCGTTTAAAAGGCCATCGCTTAATGACCCGGATGGACATCTGCGGAGAGATTGTGGTTTTGGAGGGTGTTTATGGGAGACCTTGTGGTTGTCAGTCTGTTGATTTATATTGAGCACCTTTGGTGGTGGTGTAGAGGGACCCTTCCTCCCCCTCAATGATTGTGAAGTGCTTTGGGTGTATGGCCATACACGATAAATGCGCTATATAAATACACATTACATTACATTTGTTGTTGGTGGTGTTTTAGCTCTGAATATTACACTGTAAAAAAATGCATGGTTCCACATAATCGATTTGTGTTGGGACAACATTAAGGAATTAAGTTAACTTATTAGTTTTTAC
>CAIGQW010055024.1:16368702-16387151 GCA_903798125.1 Danio choprae | reverse complement strand
AAACTAAAGTAATTAGATTACAAATTAAGTTCTGTGTAATAAAATAAGACACAGGGAAAAAATATTGAACACTTGAAGAAAGGAAGGTGTAGAAAGGCAGTGAAAGCCCTGATAGCAGCTGAAATTTCTTAGTAGTTTTCAGCAACCTTCTGCCCCTCCTCATTGTAAATTAATATTAGCTACTTTTACATTACTAGGATGATGAAGATGAAACCAGTGTGGACATTTTAGCAAGACAATGATCCAAAACACAAACAAGGAAACTCTCCAATGGTTTCAGAGAAAGAAAATAAAAGATGCTTGAATGGTCCAGTGAATAATCCAGCCAATCACCTGACTTGAATCCAATTGAAAATATAAAATAAAGATCAGATTTGATAGACAAGACCAACAGAACTATCGAGATTTTTACACTCTGTTGAAGTCTGTGATAAACTCACACCTGAGCAACACATGTGACTTCATTCTCCATATGAGGTGTCTTTAAGCTACTGTCACCAAAAAAAGCCTTATATATAAAGTATTAATTACAATTCAGTAGTTCAGGACTGGGCATCACAGTGACGCAGTGGGTAGCATGATCGCCTCACAGCAAGAAGGTCGCTGGTTCGAGCCTCGGCTGGGTCAGTTGCCATTTCTGTGTGGAGTTTACATGTTCTCCCCGTGTTCGCGTGGGTTTCCTCCGGGTGCTCCGGTTTCCCCCACAAGTCCAAAGACATGCGGTACAGGTGAATTGGGTAAACTATATTGACCATAACGTATGAGTGTGTGTGTGTGAATGTGGGAGTGTATAGGTGTTTCCCAGTGATGGGTTGCAGCTGGAAGGGCATCCGCTGCGTAAAACATATGCTGGATAAGTTGGCGGTTCATTCCGCTGTGGCGACCCCAGATTAATAAAGGGAATACACTGAAAAGAAAATGAATGAAAGAATAGTTCAGGACTTTCTTCTTGTATCATTCTATTGTTATTACACATAACTACTTTTTCAGATTTCAACAGCTCCTTTAGTAATATTATTCCCAGGAAAAAAACATGACATTCAATACTTATTTTCTGAAAGTATTATGTAAGTTCGCACGCACGCACACACGCGCACACATACACACACACACACACACACACACACACACACACACACACACATTTACACTTTCATTTGCCTTCAGCTTAGTCCCCACACACACATTTAATGTTAATAAAATGTATTATCTTATCTACAAGAAAGGCTGTATTATTTTAGAACCTAATCAAAAATCACAATTTAGGATATAACATTCTAGTCACACTTAAAAAAAGTTGCTGTGTGATAAAACTCAAGGAGAAAGCTTCAATAACATCTGCCTGTTGAGCTTGAACCATGTCAGAGTAACCCATTTAGTGGTTTTGCAGAGAAAATGAGAGGTTTCTTTTAAAAAATGAGTCTTGTCATTTTTATAACACATCACAGGGGTTTCTGGGACCACAACTATAAAATAATAATCTATTTCTTATAATCTTATTAATCTTAGAAAATGAAGGTTTTCATCTACGTTAGAGCTACTCATTCATTTTTGTTTGCAACCAATGTACATCATTTAAAGTGACCTTGTAGCTGAATTTATTTATTTTTAATCCATCAGTTTATGTTGTTGTTTTACTTTACTGCCTTAGTCATTTCAAATATTTATACTATAGTATTGCAGCAAGTTCAGTGGATTTCTAGTTCCCCTAAAGCTTTCATGGAACAGGATGGGGAGAGGAAATGCTAAATTTATTATATAACAAGAGTGCTGCATCCCAATTTACCTAATTTTATTGATTTGGTTGATTGATTAATTGTACACTGAATCCCCTTTATATAAAACGTCTTAACCACTGTTCTGACAAATCTGCCTTATTAACTCTATTTTTCTTAATTAATTTATTGTTTCTAATTCTGGTCTGAATCCACCTTATTAGATGTTATAATATTATCTGTACCTTTGGAATTTAATTTTTTGACATTTGAGACACAAATTATTATAATAGAGCATCGTCAGGTTCTGGAAGTAATAGCTATACAAGTGTTCTCCATAGGGAATTAGATATTTAATAAAACCAATCAACCTTTAATGACAAAAATGTTGTGAGCCAAGGATTTCTAACAGTAGAGTCCCATTTCCCATGATGCTGTAAGGAAACCGCACCAATCAGCCCAACCAAACAGCAGTGAGCAAAGTGTTCCAAAATGGATCTTTAGCTCCCCCCAATCCCATGAAACCCTGTGACTGACATAATCGTGTCTATTAACACTTTCAAAATACTTAAATATATGCATTGAAATGAAACTATTTTTTAATTGTAATTATTTACAAATACATTTATTTTTCATTCACAGTCAATATCCTAAAGCTATTGTACCATTATATAAATTGTTCCTGTTACTGTTTATATGTTTGTTAGTCCTGCAAAGTTCAGTGTGAACTTGAAAGACAGCAAAGGACGCTCCACAGTAATGGAAGTGGCTCGTGTCTTATCGCCCACTCTCACCCACCCCACATGTGTGTACGAGAAAGATTTATCACACAAATGAACCTGTGAAAATAACTTTCTGCATGACTACCATCTCCGATCACAGCCACTGTCTGCTCTCCTGAAAAATGGAGTTTTCAAGCGCCTAGAAGTAAATACACTTAGCTTTTGGCTTTCTTCTAAATTCTCTACACAGTTTACAAGGACCAGACTCCTTTTCCTGAGCTCTGAGCCTTTCAAAGATATATTTGAATGCAAAATAAACCGCTAATCTGTCAGTCACGACGCCCACTTGTGCGCTCGCAGTCTTAACCTTACCCTCCATGCAAACCAACCAAAGCAATGCAGCTAGAACCGTTTCCAGAAAACACCCAAGGCTAAACGTAACATTTGCTCTCTTTCACATGCACAAATACAGCCAAACACACCCCAATTAACTACCGCACGCTGTACCCACACATTTATATGCCCGAATCAACCTTTTCTTCAACGGTTCACTCCAAGCCAGAGGCAAAGATCCCCCTTGGAAGCTTCAGGCTATTCAGCCATGACGTTCTGGGGTGCTGCTGGTCAGTTATATACGAGGGGCTGCGGATGTTTTGGGCTGGCCGAGGGGACTGTGGATCAGAGGCTACTGGCCTGCCCAACCAGCCGGAAAACTAGCAGCACGTCTGCTATAGCATGGGGCCGCTGGGTACTGGAGCCAGGTGTGAGAAAAAGATGTCATGCTCCAGAGGGCAAGCCAACTATCTACAACACCCCATTAACCTACTACTGAGAGGAGAGGGACAAGTCTGATTCCAGACGAGAGAGAGAGATGGAAAGAAAGAGAGAGCACAGTGATGGAAAGTGAGATTCCTCTTTGGGAAGAGGGAGATGCGGCTGCTGGTTGTTGAGTCTGTTTGTGGTGAAGGGCTGAGGTACAAAAGAAAGCGCAGAAGCAGAGAAATGGACAGCTGGAGGAAAGTAAACATTGAGGAGATAGCAAAATGTCCTATATAGATCTTTGGACTTTTATGTCACATCGATGTCGACTAGTCTCTGCTGATGTCATCAATAAAACTGTAAAATAATCAGTCATCATGTCATCAATAAAAATGTTTTGCAACATGCCACAATCTGATTGAAAATATTTGCAAAAAATATATATACACATGCTGTTTGACAGCTCACAATGCGTTGGGAAAACATTGCAACATTACAATTTGTTTTGCAAAACAAATGCATTGTCAAGGCTTTAATTTTGTTAATAATGCAACATTAGCACGGACTAGTTTTAGTGCTAAATAAATGCAGTCAACACATTGATGACAGCATGTTCTCTAACAATTTAATAGCATATTTTTGTGCAAACGAAATGCATATGTTGTCAGTACATAGAACACCGATTCATGGGGAAATTTCATAACAACATAACACACGAAACACAAAGTCGGGACTTTTCCATGGTTACTGCTTATCTTGATTATCAGATGTCTCCTGACTGCACATCTTCACCACATTCCCCTGGAATGCTATGTAGTTTGCCGTAGCTGCTCACTTCACTGGTTCTGCGCGTTGCACAGTTCATTCACACAGCATGTCAGCATCTACACTTCGCAGAGGACAATTGAGAATCACATTACTTTTCCAGTGTTGCATAAACTTGATTGACTAGCATCTGCTCTAGGGTATTTGCATGGAGCGATCTAACTGGCTGACACCTGTTTCACAATTTAAAGTCCACTCAAAGTTCAAGTGAATCTTTGACGCTGACATAAAAATGATAACATTTTAAATTATTTCAATAATCCAAGGGCATCTTCATTCAGTGAACCACCTTCGTTTGTAAGGCTGCTATCATGTGCTATATAGTTCAGGTCAAAAACCACTTGATCTGCGTATTGCGACTAGTCGACGTCAATCAAAAAGCATCATGGCAAAGCATTCCGACTAGTCTTTGCAACCCCTAATATTATTGACCTTATTCTTCACCTACGAGCGGCCGCAGCCATTCAAACCTTTTTGGCTCAAGACTACTGGTCCCATTCACTTCTATTCATTTTTAGATGTTAAAAACAGCTTGTTCTGTTGCTTGATGTTGCAAACTGATGTTTTCGTATTATATTATTCTACTTTGCCTGTATAGTCATGAACCCACTTGTTTGTAGAGCAAGTAGTTTGACCGTTTTCTGCCGTTTATTGTTCCTAGTCATTTCTCCCATAGGAAACTGAATCAGAAGTTCTAAAACGGAACTGCGGAATTGTGGAATAAGGTCAATAGACAGCACAATTTCAACAATGTTTAAGTTCTGAGGGATAACCGATTGAATACCGATTGAAGTTGGACCCATTGATTTAATTATTGGTCATAATAAAGTTTTACCATTGAGAAGCAAGTTTTAATTTGCATGTCGTAACTTTCATTTACCTGATGAGATGAGACACTTTTCAGATCTCTTCGCACGTTGAGATTCAGTGTTTAAATAACAAAAACATTTGAATTTAGATTAAACCGGAATAGCGACATGAGCTTTTGGTCTCATTTTCGCTTGCGCTCTGGCTCACATCCCTTTCTTTTTCATGTGAAAGCATGCCTTACTTTAGTGCTCACTTATGGGACATATACTCGCAGGGAACCATGTTTCAGCACATGGATATACATTATAACATGCAGGCGAGATAATTCAGAAAATAATTAAAGGAATGGGGAAAATGCAAAATACAATTTTATTAATTTAAATGCAAAACTGAGAAAAAAACGCAATTTCAATATGCACATTGAACCATGGAGGTCGTACTGAACAGTTCAATATTATATTGAGTATTGCGCCATCCCTAATTTATATATAGGTTATCATCTTCCAAATATGAATTATTATCAGTTATTGGACAAAAAGTTTCATATTGAGGCTATATATTGTCAATTATATTATGACATACCTGCTGACAAAGCGAGATAACTTGTACTCTAATTGCTAACTCATGCAGAGATAATTCATTTCCACGGGACTGTAATTATTTACATGCTTATTAGTGAATTGTAGGTTATGTAGTGAATGGGATTATATATTAAACGTTTTAAATGAGTGGATCTTGATCAGAGCCGCATATGGTGGCTGTGCTTGATCTTCAGGGCTTCAAATGTGTGAGTGAATGTTACAAATGATGAACAAGACAAATGCTGAAGACAGACAACAGAGAGAGAATTAAATCTAACTGTTTTAATTTCAACATGCACTTTAAATTTATTAATGTAAAGTTATGTCTTTGGGGCATAACATGATGGATTACATGACTCATGATTCATTTTGTCTTTGAACTATAAATTAAGTATATATGTAACTTATTTGGGCAGCAGAGTGGCGCAGTGGGTAGCACAATCGCCTCACACCAACAAGGTCTCTGGTTCGAGCCTCGGCTGGGTCAGTTGGCATTTCTGTGTGGAGTTTGCATGTTCTCCCCGTGTTTGTATGGGTTTCCTCCGGGTGCTCCGTTTTCCCCCACAGTCCAAAGACATGCGCTATAGGTGAATTGGGTAAGCTAAATTGTCCATTGGAAGGGCATCCGCTGCGTGGAGCATGTGCTGGATAAGTTGGCGGTTCATTCCGCTGTGGCGACCCCAGACTAATAAAGGGACTAAGCCGAAATGAAAATGAATGAATGAATGAATGTAACTTATTTCATATGAGTTACAGTTATATTTTGATTTCCTGTTTGTTTGTTAATAGGTTTTTTAATGTATGTATAACAAATAAACAAATATACATTTCATTAACTCATACATTCATTCATTCATTTTCATTTCGGCTTAGTCCCTTTATTAATCTGGGGTCGCCACAGCGGAATGAACCGCCAACTTATCCAGCATATGTTTTACGCAGCGGATGCCCTTCCAGCTGCAACCCATCTCTGGGAAACATCCATACACACCCATTCACACTCATACACTACGGACAATTTAGCTTACCCAATTCACCTGTACCACATGTCTTTGGACTTGTGGGGGAAACCGGAGCACCCGGAGGAAACCCACGCCAACACAGGGAGAACATGCAAACTCCACACAGAAAGGCCAACTGACCCAGCCGAGGCTCGAACCAGCGATCAGCGACCTTCTTGCTGTGAGGCGAACGTGCTACCCACTGCGCCACTGTGAGGCCTTAACTCATACATTTTACATTAAAATCATACATTTTACCCATGTACCAAAGAAAATATTATCAGGCATATTGAATATTTGATGCCATATTAACAGACTCTACTTAAGGATCACATTGCAGCTCCAAAATACTAAGTAATTTTAGTTTTATATGTATTAAACTTTTTTTTTAATTATACTTTGCCACTGTCTTTCAAACCACTAACTTAAACCTATTTGTCAGCAATAAATGTTTTATAACTTAAAATATAATATTTGGTATGATCAATTTTTAACAAGTACAGGTCAGAATGAGTATATTGTTTGGGATATATGGGATATTATTTCACCCCCAATTTTGACATCATATTTTCACTGAAATTAATTTGAAACATAAAAGTGTAAACTTTACCTGCATTTAATATGCCTTCTGTGTTTATAAAATTACTTTTGCAAATGTATTTTCTAAAATGGGATGTCTGTTAAAACATTTATCATCTTGTATCACTTTTCTATGTAATGTTTCAAATTAAATGTCAAGATCAAGCATTTATTCATTCAGTTAATTCATATTGTCACATTGCAACATTGTAACGCATTGCATTACACCAAACAGGACCTGCCTTATGTTGAATATGTTGGGTTAAGCCAAAAATCATAAGTATTATTACATTAGTATGTTCCGTGAGAAAATGGTGTAAATTACCTACTGTAAACAAATATGAAAACTTTTTTTTTGATTACTAATATGTATGGCTAAGAACTTAACTTGGGCAATTTTGAAGTCGGTTTTCTCAATATTAAAATTTTACTGGACCCACAAATGCCAGATTTTCATATAGTTCCATCTGAGCCAAATATTGTCCCATATTAACAAACCGATGGAAATCAATAGCGAGCTTATTAATTCAGCTCATTTCCAAAATTTGGTCCCGGTCACAAATAAACAAAACAATGTTCTTTTAACCCTCGTGTTGTCCTAGAATTCAGTATACATTAAAAATGACCCACCGTCAATTAACCTCTAAAATAAAGCAAATATATTTAATTCCAATCCTCAAATCAGAAGAATCAGCCTCATTCTTGTACCACAAACTCTGCGAATGTCTAGGTTTTCCCTCGTCAGTGTGGAGTTTTTCATCAATGTTTAATCAGTGGGCGACACTCGTTTTTGACTGAAGTAAAGGGTATATTTATTAATGCTAAAAGTACCTGCATGAGTGTATAAAGATTTTAGCAAGGCAGTATCCATAAAAGCTAAAGCAGCAGTTTAATATTTTGTGTGTCTTTGGGGTGTGCGTGTGTGTTGGAATGTGTGGGTCTGTGCCAGCAGTTTGTGGTTTAAAAATGATGTTATAGCTGGTGGGTTAAAATTGAACTGAAGTACAACTTTTGAAAATAGAAAATGACTCATTTATTTCTAATGTTGGGGTCATTTTTAGGAAAAGTTGACCAATTTCAAGATGAAAAAAATATTGTTTCGTTTTCTTTCCCCGGTATTGACCTGTAAGTCAACAGGAGGATTAAGCAACGTCACATGACTTCTTTAAAAACAATTTTACATTTTAACCCAACAGTTGGGTGCTCTATTATTTTCATGGTGTGTATCTTACAGTAAATATAGTGCATACAATAAGCACTACCATCCGATGCCACAATCACATCCAATTGTACAGCATTTTCTGTAAATACAAAAAGAACATAATTGCACTGAAATGAGAGAGAGGCAGAATTAAAAGCGATAAAGGTAGTTAAAACGGTAACAGAGGCTCCACAAAGAGAGCGATTTAAAACCATTCGAAAATTCAGTATTGCAGAAGCAGCAGCAAGAAAGAGACAGTGATGAAGAAGTCATGATAGACTTTGTAGGAAAGCGTAGCACCAATTTTTTTGTACGATGACAAGAGAGATAAAGAGCCATTCAGCTTGCCTATTTGGAAACGACGAAATGAGAGGGTATGTTTGGGTGGCGAAAAAAAATGAATGAATGAGGTATGGAGAGAGGATATAAAGGAGATGTGCGCGCGTGCCGGTGTGAGCGAGTGGCTGTTTGGTTGTGGGTGGGAGCCTGTTTATAGGGCTGTCAAGTGAAAGTGGTCTCCAACCACAGTCAGAGAAAAACACAAGACATGCCAAAATCCAGCGCACACATACACAAGCATCATGTTCTTTCGGTGGCTCATCTGAGTGGGTGTGGGTTTGAGTTACAGTCACGGGGGTCCGATTTGACACGTCTTAGTTACATATGGTTAGCAGCGCAGTGTACAGTAACCGTTGTGTGACAACATTGGGAAAGCATGACAGAAAAGCAGCATGGAGAATCTGCCTGCTAAATGGAGTGACAACAGACCAGCCTCGCTCATTGTCATGCCACTTTGTGTACTGTGTGTGTGTGCGTGTGTGTGTGTGTGTGTGTGTGTGTGCGCGTTTACTCATTGTGCAAACCTCGGATCTGAGTCAAATATGACGTTGCGTGTTAGAAAGAAAGGGCTGGTTTCTGGTGCTCTGCAACCCTGTCTAAACTAGGATGCTGTCAGTGTCGAGGTGAAATATTGTTGCTAACGCCAATGATGCTCTTTTTTTATATCTTTAATGTCATTATTACTTCTAGATTCATAATTTTTCTGACACGTGTCTGCAAACCTGCGGTGTCACAAACAACACAGGGCTAGGGAAGTGTTTTTTTCTGTTTTTTATTTTTTTTGAGACTCTGCCTCAGTTTTTTTCCTCTTGGTTCCTTTCTGATTTTTTTTCACCTCCATGTTTTGGTGTCTCTGGGGTCTTTCCTTTGCTGTTAGGAGTTAAGAGGTGCTGTTTATAGAACAGAATAAGGTTAAAGCGAGGATGACAACATAAGCAGAAATCTGTGTTAAAAAAAGGTGTTGTGGAGGAGTTGTTTTTTATCTACTCTGGTACTCTGGAATGTAAAAAATCTATCAAATTGTGACTTCAGAGGTATTTTATGAGTTCTGTTCTGTTGATTAAACATTGTGTTTGTGTTTTAGATATTTAATGTGTGTAATTCGTTTGTGTTGTCTTTCATAATCTGTTATGTATCTGTTGTTCAAATTTGAATATCGTAATGATCATACATTTTGATGGCTTTTCATTTCCATATTTGATGCTTGGTTTTTATTTGAAATTGCTGAATTCATTCATTTATTCATTCATTTTCATTTCGGCTTAGTCCCTTTATTAATCTGGGGTCGCCACAGCAGAATGAACCGCCAACTTATCCAGCATACGTTCTACACAGCGGATGCCCTTCCAGCTGCAACCCGTCACTGGGAAACATCCACACACACTCATTCACACACATACACTACGGACAATTTTAGCTTACCCAATTCACCTATAGCGCATATCTTTGGACTTGTGGGGGAAACCGGAGCACCCGGAGGAAACCCACGCCAACACGGGAAGAACATGCAAACTCCACACAGAAATGCCAACTGACCCAGCTGAGGCTCGAACCAGCGACCTTCTTGCTGTGAGGCGATTGTGCTACCCACTGCGCCACCGCGTGCCCCCTCATATATATATATTTTTAATGTATTTATTTATTTATGCCCTGTGAAATAATAAATACTGTATTTTTATTTAATTAATTAGTTATGAATTATTTATTCTAAATACAGTAAAATTATTATAAATAATATATATATATATATTTTTTTCAGAAATAGTATTGACATAGCTTAGCAAATTGGTCCATAGGTCCATTGGTCCATTTAGTGCTTCATTCTATCAAAAATATTTTTTTTTAATCGTTGGCCAAATTATTCTGACAAACTTTATCATCATTCTTCATCAACTAAACTCTAATTTAAATAAATTATTTATTTATTTTATTTCAATCAATTAATTATTATTTACATTCTAAATAAAAGTAAATTATTAAAATAAATAAAATAAAAAATAATTTTTTTTTCACAAATAATATATTATTTGCACATTTTAGCAACTTTATCACCATTCTTCATCAACTTAACTGTACTATCAACTCTTAAAATGTAAAATTATTGTTATAAATAATAATTTTAATTATTTTATTCAATGTTTTTTTTTCTAAATAAAAGTAAGCTATTAAAATAAATTTTAAAAAGTCACAAATAATATATTATTTGCACATTTTAGGGTGGCGCAGTGGGTACCGCTGTCGCCTCACAGCAAGAAAGTTGCTGGTTCGAGCCTCGGCTGGGTCAGTTGCCATTTCTGTGTGTCAAGAAATGCTTCGGGTGCTCCGGTTTCCCCCACAAGTCCAAAGACATGCACTATAGGTGAATTGGGTAAGCTAAATTGTCAGTAGTGTACAGGTATGTGTGTCAACGAGAGTGTATGGGTGTTTTCCAGTGATGGGTTGCAGCTGGAAGGGCATCCGCTGCGGTTTATTCAGCCGTGGCGACCCCTGATTAATAAAGGGAATAAGCCAAAAAGAAAATGAATGAATGAGTTTGCACATTGTAGCAAATAGGTCCATTGCATCTGGTGATTAATTCTATTAAAAAGTTTAAAAAAATCTTGAACAAATGACTCTGACAAATGTTATCATTTAATTTTTCATCTAAACTGTACAGTCAGCACTTAATATTTAAAATTGTTATATATTTATTGTTTTAAATATACGTTTCTGCAAAGAGTACTTGTTTGCTTCAAAATGGAGGCTCAAATAAATCCTGAGTTTGCATCTTGTAATTAAAATGTAGTCATATTCATGTCTGCTTATTTCCATATTCTGGCTCTGACACAATATGAAGGTGCAAATAAGTCTTACCTCGCCCACACCATGTCACATATACTGCACAAAACCGATCTGTGTTTATTCCCCTCATAAAATCATCTCTTTATGACAAACGTGTTTCAAATGCAATCCAGCATCAGCTTACTTTACCCACATCGTCCTGTATCTGCGTTTGTTGTGGTTTTGCTGTACAAGTCTCAGAACCAAGTGCTTTTTGGTATTTTGGTGTTTGATTCATTCTATTGGTTTAGCTGCGAGTGAAGCGGCGTAGTTCAGCTTGCTCTATGTGGGTGTGCATTAACAGCTGATGGGATTCTGGGCAGAGTTTGTAATTTCACACCTGACCACTCATCCACGCCACCGCTGGGCACTTAACCGAGCTGGCAGCCAGAGACCACACATACACACACACATACTCACACACACACACACACACTCACCCAGAGCAGGTTTCCATGGACATGATGCTCCTTGAATGTTAGCTGCCCCTGTTAAGTGACTGTTTAAATATGAGGGAAGAGGTACAAATGGGGGCTGGTGTCATCATTGCTCACCAACATTAGAACAGCTGGTGGAATCGACGACGGTAATGATGAAGACGCCTTTGTATAATTCATGACTTGTTTCTCCTGCGTCTCTGCATTAGCCTCAGTAATGTAACAGATCGCTGAAACACTTTACTTGAAGGGGGTGTTCAGAAGACTGCACTTTTATAATCATGACATGATTATAATCATGACATGTGAGGAGACATGAAGGAGCTTTTATGCATGCTTATGACAAGTGTCATTCCCTCAGTTATGTCATTTAAAATGCAAAGATGTAGTTTGAGATGTATTTGTCATGACAACTTGACATTATTAAGACAACAAAACTTGTCATAAATCTGTCATAATCATGATTGTCACATGAAAAATAATGAATCCTTATACCTTATTTTTTTAGTTGAAACAAATGAACTTTTCTAGTCATCTCTACTTAAATCAGTCAAACTGACAATTTGTTTTGTTTATCTTTGTATAGCAACACCAAATCTCGTTGAAACCTGATTAACTTATTAAATTAAGTTAAAGTAACAAAAAAATGTTGCCGTTGTCAGTGTTCGTCCGCGTCATCCTTTGTTTATGTCATGTGCTTTCTTTGTCCTTCTCCCGCCACCGTCATTGTTAATCTGTTCCACCTGCGTTCATCCCTTCTGTGTCATCTGTGTAATCACTCTGCCCTCCATATATACCCTTTCGTCTGTGTCCATTGTTGTCCGGTATTTTGAATCGTGTGGGTCTCGTCCTGTCTTCCCGTATCCAGTGTGTGTTACCCGTAAGTGTTAATAAACCCGTTTTTGTAATGTTTATCCGTCTCCCTCTCGTCTTGTTATCCTCCGCCCTCCGGGCGTTACAGCCGTGACTGTAATTTATTTTTTTTACAGTGTAACTGTGTAATGAATTTTACAACAGCATCATTCATATTTGTCTTGAACTCATCTACAGTGGCACAAATTGGATTTGTCATTAAAATGTCATTAAATATCATTGTCGCTGTTCTGAAATAATTTGACAGAGTACTCACACTTTTACTGAGAAGTTTTAATGGCAATTTCATTTTGTTCTACTGAAAAAGGTGATTGTAAAAATATTCATGAAAAATTATAATGGCCTCATAATGATCATGTTTATGACACATATATGACAAGTTACGTTGTCTTGATAAAATAAGTTTCTTTCTGTCTGTCTGTTTAAAATTAGACAATAACAATATTAATTTCAGAATAATGTACTTTAAGGTTTGTGTTTTCCAGCCTTCAGAATGCATAAAATGTTGCTAAATGTTAGCGGAAAAGACTGTTGTGTAAAACTAGCCTGAAATTGATATGCGCAAAAACAGAAACCCAAGAAAGAGCCAAGAAATGACTAAATGTGTGTCATCCACACAATGGTAGAGTAATAGAAACCTCAAATATAAGAGGAGAATAATATCCCACCCTATAATATCCCAATTTAATTAAATTTTATACCTAAGTAGTTCCAAAATTTAATGATTTTCTTTATCCCTTTTAGGGATTTAGATTTAGATTCAAAATTGTCGTTCTTAGAAACCTCCTATCCTGAGCTTTGATTCGATCCCATAACCTCTATCAAACAACCATTTTTTCTTTTCCCCGCACTCAGGATCTGCAGATGAAGATGTGAAGGTCTCTAGGTGGATGGAATGGTGGGATTCATTATAACTTTCCATTCCCAATGCAGTTTTTGTCTATTGTGTAATTATTAATTACCCTGTCTCTCATTGGCTCAACACACAACATCACTGGGGGACAATGAGAGCCAGAAAGCAGAGGACAGAGATAATGGAGATGCTAATAATGAGGGAAATGCTCCTAACAATGGGGACACGCGTTTCAAAAAGGACGGGACCCGAAGAAAGGGTCCGACATGAAGCATTACGGCGAGAAGCAGATGGGGGACATTAAAAAGGAAAGCAAAAGAGGATTGGGGATTGAACAAGGGCATGCTGGAAAGAAAGAGAGGACTGGAGAGAGAACTGGGTGGAGGACTGACTTTCTCTTCTCTTGATTAGAAGGAAGAGGCTGTCGAGCCCTACGCCGTGCATTGATTCTCTAGCATGATCAAAAGTGACACAAAAGTTTCAAGAGTGCATGCCATTTGTAATCTTCTACCTCCTTCTGGCTCATTGTGGTGTGGGTGGTCTCTTGGTTGAGCCCACATGAGCTCAGCACGGATATCAAAGAGCTTCAACCTGGTCTGCAACGGGGTCTCTGCTGTTGATCAGAAGTATGAAAAGACAAAAGCAAAAGATCTGAATTCTACCCGACGTGCATGAGAACTAAACACGAGCCCCTGGGGTATGAAGGTTCTTCGCTATCAGAAGCAGAAATATTCTTAAAGAGGCAGTTGATCCAGAAATGTAAATTTGTTAGTAATTAAGTCACCCTCAGGCCATTGAAGATGTAGATGTGTTTTTCCTTCTCAATAGAGAATTAAAGAAGAGTATATGCTGGAAACATGGTCCTGGGTGATTCATAACATGCAAACCAACAGTTACCAGCGTTTTTGAGAGTTACAAAAATATAAATAAATAAATAAATAAATAAATAAATAAATGTGTATATACAGTTGAAGTCAAAATTATTAGCCCTCTTGTGAAATATTAATTATTTAAAAAATATTTCCCAAGTGCTGTTTAATGGAGAGATTTTTAAACAAAATATTTTGAATAAATAATTTCTAATAATAAATTAATTTTGTCTTGGCCATGGTGACAGTACATAATATTGTTCTACTTTTTTGCAAGATGCTAATATTCAGCATAAAGTGCAATTTAAAGACTTAACTAGGCTTATTCAGTTAACTAGACAAGTTATTGGATAACATTGGTTTGTTTTGTAGCCAAATGAAAAAAAAAAAAATTTAAAGGAGCTATTATTATTATTATTATTATTATTATTATTATTATTATTATTATTATTATTATTATTTATTATTATTATTATTAAAACTGCTTTTATTTAAAATAGTCTCAAAAATAAATTAGACTTCCCCCGAAAGGAAACAAAAAAACATATTAACCTTGTGCCATGTGGATGTGTGCTCATTTTTGTGATTTGTTTTAATAGTTCAGTTGCCTATGGGAGAAATGACTAGGAATCATAAACGTCAGAAAACGGTGTTTCATAACTATACATAAAAAGTAGAATAATATAATAAGAAAATATCAGTGTGAAACATCAAGCAGCACAACGATATAATAATATTTTTAACGTATAATAATCGATGGAAGTGAATGAGACCAGAAGTCTCGAGCCAAAAAGATTCCAGTTGCTGCGCCCGCTCATAAGTCAAGAATAAGGTCAATAGCAAATACTGTGAACATTTCTTAAACATCACTTGGGAAATATTTTAAAAATGTGTATGTATGTATGTATGTATGTATGTATTTGTGTATGTGTGTGTGTGTGTGTGTGTGTGTGTGTGTGTGTGTGTGTGTGTATACCTTGGATTCCTTACATTGTTGGTACCATATGTCCCCACAAGTATAGCAATACCAGTACATTTTGACCTCATGGGTCCCCATGAGGAAAACGTCTTATTATTCACACAGAATAAAGCGTTTTGAAAATGTAAATATAGAGATTGCTTCTTGTGAGGGTTTGGTTTATGGGTAGGGTTGGTGTAGGGCAGGGGTGCTCAACCCTGTTCCTGGAGATCTACCTTCCTGCAGAGTTCAGCTCCAACCCTGATCAAATATACCTGAACCAATTAATTAGGACCTGAACAGCGCTTAATAATTACCGGGAGGTGCGTTTGATATGGGTTGCAACTGAAATCTACATGAAGGTAGATCTCCAGGAACATGGTTGGTCACTCCTGGTGTAGGGGGATAGAATACACAGTCTGTACAGCATAAAAATCATTACGTCTATGGAGAGTTCCCATAAAGATAGCTGTACATGTGCATGGGTGTGTATGTGTGTGTGCATGTGTGTACAAAATACAAATGAATATAAATGTTGTTTTTCGTGTTATTCAAAAATAACGGCATTCTTCTATGCACTGTTGACAACAAACATAAAAGGATGTCACACATTAGCTGTGTTTTGTTGAGTAGTGACAGCTGTGCAGTTTATCTATTTTAATATGCACATTGCACTGAATCTGCACAGAATTACATGTACCTCACCAGCAAATTTAGTGAGCTTAATATGTGAAACACAACATGACAAATTTGGTCGTGATTTCACAGCATTACCCTCCACAGTTGATTTTTAGGAATTTTAAAGCCTCAGGAAAAATGCTTCACAATAATAGTTGATACAGCGAACGAACCGGTTCACCAAATTGACTGAACTGTCTGAAATTGTTCACGGCTTGAGTCAGGTCACTCAATCAAAACTCACTTGCGGACATGCCCGACAGTCATTGAGTCTCAAAATGAGCCAGTATACCAGCAGATCCTGTAATGGCAGTTTGTGCCAGCTCATTCAGCGCTCCAGTTACTCCAAAGGTACACTGAACTAAGAATACAGTTTGGACTCACATCTTTATTGAATGTGTTAACAGAGTAATGTATATGTATACATCATTTCAATAGTTGAGAAATTATTTGAACTACTAAAATGAAACAAACTGGCTCAAAAAAAAAAGTTAAATAAATAAAAGTATTTAATAATTGAGTATTTAATAATTGATTTTTAATTGCTTCATAGGTTTTAATGTTTTGTCAGGAGAACAGCGTATTAATTTAGTTTTTTCTGTATTATGCTTTTGACTCTCACAGTGCATGCAGCCCTTATATTTTATGAATCAAGGGTTGCCAAGTCTGCAGGTTTTCTGTGAAAGTGGGCTACTTTTAAACAGGTTTTGTTCCACGGGTTAACAGTTTGATGTATTGCTAGGCCTGTCACGATAAGTCATTTTTGTTGAGTAATATATTGTCATAAAAAATATTGCATGTTATGAAGTGTAATTATTAAGTGTTATTGTTTGTAATTTTATGCCAATTTATGTCTGTGTTTATGTAATGATTACACAACAGCATATAAATAGTCAAGGGACAACAATTACATGTAAATGTTCTTGTAAGATGGCTTTAACTTTATTCCTGCATCGTCACTTTTCCGGAAGTGGACTGCAGATTTGGAGCCGAACTCATTTATACACCTTCTTCTAAACCTGTCAGTAGTTTTTAGGAAAATGTGAAAATTCACCTTTTCTTCACCTATTAGTAAGCATTGTTTGTAAAAGAGTTGAACCCTGAACTCACTGACACCTCCAAAAGAGATCCAATACTGCGCAATCAGATAAAATGTTGAAGAGATTTCATTTTTATGTAAACATGATGGACGATATATATTGCATCATTAAAAAATGATTGAAGTCATGTCCATGTATTGCATGATAAGTCGATATATTGATTATTGTGACAGGTTTATGTTTTGCATAAAATTTATATAGCTGCTTTGAAATATTTATATTATAAAATGTATGTTTTACAAATGATAAAAACTATGCTAGGATGATCAAACAGAGTAATGATAATAGAATCCTTATAATTACTAATATACAGTCATTTTCGAAGGGGACACCATGTGTAATGCATGTTTTACAACTGAGGGGTGGCCTATTTTAAGTTTTAATAGTATTTGGCTAGCTTTGGCTGACTATTGGGTTAGTTTTGTTGCAAAAACCTAGCAACCCTGATCAATGACTAAAGTTTCAGTTTAAAATATCTTATGTTAAAATATTGTTCATTATAATGTTTCATTTTTGGGAGAACTGCTTCTTATACGAGTGTAGAATAAAATTAGTTTTCATTAATGCACTCCAGTCGGAACTGAACACTATTGTGTAGAAATGGCCCGCTATTATATAAGTCAAGTCAAAGAGTCTTGATAACTGACTTTGCTGTAATTTAGGTATGAATATTGAATGCTTCTGACTGACTTCAGAATGTCTTTTATAAGACGCACCTACGCAAACACCCTTAAGCTCTGAAATTTACATTGGTAAACACATCCCTCGGTCTGATTTTACAAACAAATTTTAAATGTCTTGTTTTTTTTTTTTTGCCTTTTGATTAAATGTATGCCATTAGCATCGCAGAGTAGACAAGACGTACAACCAATGTGTGCAGCGTGGAACCTTTGAACTGCCGCGGCATGATTATGTGTGTGAAATATGAATATCACATTTATAGATTCGCCCTTGCGAAGTAACCAAGACACGAAAGGCCAGTTAGTCTATGCCACAATCTTCAAATGGCTCGTAACAGCGCAATGGATATTCTCTCGGCACAACATCCCACGTTCAGCTCGAGCTGTTCATTGGGCCAGGATGGAATTGGGGCAGATTCAAAAGGAAACACACATTTCAATTGAGTGTAAATTGGCCCGGCATTATCTTTCCACAAGTCCTTTCATACGCTGAAATTGACTTGCACCACATTAAAATCCAATGTCATTTTCAAACAGTGCTGTCACCATGGGAGGATAATGACTTTGCTTTTTAGCTGAATGCATTGCCTTTCACGGTGTGTGTGTATGTGTGTGTGTGTGTGTGTGTGTGTGTGTGTGTGTGTATGTA
>CAIGQW010055024.1:16343344-16353702 GCA_903798125.1 Danio choprae | reverse complement strand
TGGAGCATACTTAGTGAATGCAGATCGACCTAACTCTTTGTGAAAAATGGCATTTTATAAGTACATGTAAGAGTATATCTGATCTGGTTTTGTAAGTATTTAAACAGTATTCCAACAAACTAGATATATACTGTGGTAATTTACCAACTAAAGCTTTAAACATAAAAAGTAAGATATGTTGTTTTGTCCTTGACTGTAATAAGGTCCATTCTGACATTTTATATAAATTACAGTAATTTGTGCGTGCACTTGAACCAATGACAAATCGCAAGGCACTGTGATAAGCAATATCCAATCTTCAATGACATTTTCAGATATTTATTTATTACTAATAATCAAGGAATATTGAATCGAATGGAATATATGAATGAATTAAAAAATGAAAATATGACACTTAGCCAGTAAACCTTAAAATGGAGAATTCCTCATTTGAAAGTTCTCAAATGTTGACGGTCATTTCAATTTTACAGTAACATTCATTTCCAAGTGACCTGGAGTATTGTCAATTTATCTTGCCATTGAAGTCAATGAAATGTTTTTTGCTCTCCACATAAATTCACAGAATGCTTTTAAACCCTGCAGGCAGCGTGAGGCAGCGCAGCGTTTTATATATTTATATACAGAGAAGGAGTATTTTAATAACTAGTTGATTCTTCCCTGGGCAACAGTTTTAATCCCAGACATGCAGTGGTTAAGCACTGGAAACCCTGGCTGCATGGCGGGTCCTCCAAATGTCTTCCCCAATGGCAAGCACTGCTCATTAGTTAAATAAGTTGTGAGCATATTGATTAGAGGCGTCTAAATTAGCCCCTCGCCAAGGAGCAAAAGAAGCCCCTTGAGGGAAACGCACTTAGACAGAAGGAAGGACAGAGAGAGAGAGAGAAAAGAGTGGAGAAGTCTCAAAACGGGAACCTTCAGACTCTGCCCTCTTTAGCAATGTCAGAACTTTCTCAAGGCCTTAATGACAATGTGGTTTATTTTTAATAAGATGTGCTTTAAATTGTGGTTTAGAGGTAGCTTTGTGACATGCTTTTGGGATTTTGGGAGTGCTTGGGATTTAAACAGATGCTTGGATGGTACAAAGTGTGTGTTTTTTTTTTTTTTTAATTTGGGATGTACAGTGTTTTGATTAGGCCACTTTGGTTATTGGTTGGTTGGTTGGTCGGGTGGTTGGTTGGTTAGTTGGTTGATTGGTCGGTTGGTTACTTGGTAGGTTGGTCGGTTGGTTGGTTGGTTGGTTTTGTTTGGTTGGATGGAGGGATGGATGGATGGATGGATGGTATATACTGTTGGAACTTGTACAGTATAGCTAACACGTAGATGATAAGAGGCATTGCCATAGATGAATTTGAGCATTTATTTATTTATTTGTTAATTTATTACTGGCCACATATACATGGGTAAGGCACAAAAATAAATAAAAAATAAAATAAAAACTTCAGAGGTAGAGTTAAAAATATTGCCAAAAACCCTTTAAGGCACCTTCGATTACTTGGCACCCATCTCTGTAAAATCCCTGGGCAGCTATTTTCTATGTGTATGAGTATGTGGCTCCTTCTGTGTCTACATAAATAGGAAAGTAGCAATGTCTAACTAAATTAGTAAATGTCTCTATGCAGTACATTTTAAATTAGAAAGTCAGTGATTGTATTGTATGTTGTACTTATATCAATCTCAAATCCAAAACCAGTATTTTTAGACTGATTTACAAGAGCTAATGCCATATTTGTCTCTTTTAATTGTAAGGCTGGGTTTAAATTTCCACATCCACCATACCATGTTTTGTTACAAAATTTGCGATTGAGCTCCCATTCATGCATGAATTGTATGCCTTTAAAACGGATATAGGTAGCATCAATATAAATCAGGATGGATTTGAAAATGCATCTTAATTTCTAAATTTTAGCATTTTCACCCTGTTTGCATGGTTATGTCATGGTTGGTATGTAGCCTCTATTGTTAGAGCTAGGTATTGCTAATGCATGTTTACCCTATCTTACACAGTTCTCACTAGCTGGCCTCCAATACACAAAACCACCTAAAATGCACTTCCATCTGGGTCATGGCACTAATGTGCCCCCTTTGGTTCTAATTCTGGCTTCTGTTTATCATGTTTTTTGTTTGCAGTTCAGTTGCAAAATTTCTATTCTAACTAGTCTAAATAGTAAAACGGAGGCCTTATATTGTTTCGAAAAACTTAGATCTTTCAAATGATACTTTGTTAATATTATTATTATTTTTTACATAGCACTTTATTTAAAGGCGTTGTACAACACAGAAAGAAAAGACAAAAGTTTACCCACAGAGCTTTTACTGCTGGCCTCCGGTACACTCAACTATTTAAACCTCACTCCCAGTTGGATCTCACCTTGTTCTAAGTGAAATTCAAACTGACATTCCCAGCATTGGTTATCGTTGCTCTAACAAGAATGATAAAGACTGTTAGTCACTCGTGAACCTATGGAAGTCAGGTTTACCCACACAGCTTTTACTAGCTGTCCTCCATTACATTCCTCTCTTAAACCTCACTCTCATCCCTGCTCCCAGTGGCATTTCCTGGCTTGGGTGATGGCAGCACAAACAAGGATGGTCAAGGAAGCAGCCTCTAGCTGTGAACCATCGTGTTCTCAGTTCCCACTCCAAGTGGGATTCAAACCAGTGTTCAAGTATGGGAGGACAATATGTTAACAAGGATGTGCCACCTCTTGAGAGCCATTACACTTATTCCCCCCAAACTCTTCTCTCATCCAAATCCCAGCACCAGTACGACCCTCCAGTTCTATTCGCCATGCTTTGAAAAGGATTAGAACCTGTGTTTATGGCATTTGAGGTAGACACTCTAAGCACGCTGGTAAATACCACAGCCTCTAGTGTCAAGCACTGATAGCCATATGGGATTAATTAAAAATTAAGTCAAACCTGCATTTGGATTTGTACATTAATGAGAAATGGCAAATGAAATGGGATAAATGCACAAACAAATTGTATGAAGTCAATCCATTAGACAAGTTTAGATAAAAAAATCACTACCATTCTTAAAATAGACACAATCAGGTTGTACTGTATATACAAGATGTAGAAATGGCAACTCAAGACTTACCTGCTCATATTTATTAAGGAAGTGGAAGAGAAACTAATCTGTGACTTGTCAAAATATTTTCTATGTCTATATTTTCAAATGATATTAGAGAACATGGGCAGAGCGGTGGAGCAGTGGGTAGCAATGTCGCCTCACAGCAAGAAGGTCGCTGGTTCGAGCCTTGGCTGGGTAAGTTGGCAATTCTGTGTAGAGTTTGTTCTCCCCGTGTTGGCGTGGGTTTCCTCCGGTTGCTCCGGTTTCCCCCATAAGTCCAATGACATGCACTATAGGTGAATTGGGTAAGCTAAATTGTCCATAGTGTATGTGTGTGAATGAGTGTGTATGGGTGTTTCCCAGTGATGGGTTGCAGCTGGAAGGGCATCCGCTGCGTAAAACATATGCTGGATAAGTTAGCAGTTCATTCCGCTGTGGCGACCCCTGATTAATAAAGGGACTAAGCCGAAAAGAAAATGAATGAATGAATGAATGAATTAGAGAACATTTTTATTCAGAAAGTATTTTAAGGGAACAGTTTCAAAATGTCACTCAATTGAAAGATCTTATATATGTCATCAGTATGTTTTTGTATAATCCTTGTTTATTAAGAAACTGTTATGTTTGAAAATTATATGAATGACCAATGTTGCCTTGAATATAGCCATTGCTGCTGATGTGGCATTAAAACATAAATAAAGAAAATGTGACTTTGTGCTGCTCACAGTGTCACTGAAGATAAGCAATACTTACACACTAACCGGGACGGTAAATACTTCAGCCTCTAGTGTCAAACACTAGCATGCCTCTTGAGACTAGGGGACTGAGATTTACCCACACAGCTGTTACTATCAAGCCTCACTCCAATACAGGACAAAACACTAGTGTGGCATGTTCCGAGCCGGAAACATACCAGATTTTCTGGATTGTAGGAAAGCGCAAATACAAGGATGATAAAGACTCATCCAACTTTAAGCTTTAACTACCTGGTGTCCATTTTTGGTCATGTGACACATTGATCTGTGTTTACAACACTATGTAACTCCATGTAACACATGTACCAGTGTACACATGAATCAAAGTCAGAAGAACAAGTATCTGCTGTAGTAGCGACTTGTTCTGGACAAAGCTCAATCTTCACAACTGAAGCTTTACTTTTAGCATTACCTTTAGCTCTCGAACAAATAGAAAAAGAGCAGCAATGTATTTTTTATTATTTGCGCAGATTCTATGTCCTGTTAGCAAGCACTCAAGCACTTGAAAACCAATCGTTTCATTTTCAACATAATAGAAAGAGTGCACTCTTTAAATATATATAACTGAGATTATCTTTTGTTGGATACCTGGCCATATGGGATTCATTGGAAATAAACGGGCAGATAAAGCAGCTAAGGAAGCTCTACACTTGTAAGTACCAGAATGTAAAATGTCTGTGTCTGATTGTCAAACCTGCTTTAAAACTGTACATTAATGAGAAATGGCAAATGGAATGGGATGAATGTACAAACAACAAATTGTATAAAGTATATCCATTAGCAAATGAAAGAAATAACTACCATTTTGAAAATAGACACGGCCATGTTGTATATACAAGATGTAGACATGGCCACTCAAGACTTTCCCGCTCAAATTTATTGAGGAAGGGGAAGAGAAACCAATTTGTGACTTGTGTAAAAAATATGTTGACTATAAAACATATTTAAATAGATTGTATATATTTTTCAAAAGATATTTAATTCACAAAGTATTTTAAGGGATTGTTGTTTAAAAAAAGTGACTAAATTGATAGATATTATATGACCTTTTATCAATATGTTTTCGTATAATCCTTGTTTATTAAGAAACTGTTATGTTTGAAAATGATGTTTATTACCAATGCGTCCATGAATATAACCAATGCTGCTGATATGGCATTTAAACATAAATAAATAAAATGTGGCTGCATGCTACTAATGGTGTCATCGAACATAAATAATACTTTGTACAAACATCATATTGCATTCCAGCAAAAACCTACTTAATATGCTTACTATTGCTGTTCTGTAGGGAAACATTTGGGTAACTACGTTTTAGACCGAACATAGCATGGTAATTGTGTGCGACCTGGATGCAGCAGTAAGTGCTTAGATCATTTGCAAATAAAATGATGCCAGAACGATTGTGTGAGAACTTTATTATGCCTGCACCATCTCAGTAAGCTTTTATTATGCTTTACGCTCGCAGTTTTAGTGTCTAGTCTGGATGAGAACCATAGTGTGGACAGGAGATCTCATTTTAAAAGGAAAATGCAGTTTTTTTAATGTACAGTTGAAGTCAGAATTATTAGCCCTCCTGAATCATTAGCCCCCCCTGTCTATTTTCTTCCTCCAAATTTCTGTTACACGGAGAGAAGATTTTTTTCAACACGTTTCTAAACATAATAGTTTTAATAACAAGTTTTTAATAACTGATTTATTTTATCTTTGCCATGATGACAGTAGATAATCATTCATTCATTAATTTTCACTTCGGCTTAGTCCCTTTATTAATCTGGGGTCGCCACAGCGGAATGAACCGCCAATTTATCCAGCATATGTATTACACAGCGGAACCCATCTCTGGGAAACATTCATACACACTCACTCATTCACACGCACACACACACACACTCATACACTACGGACAATTTAGCTTACCCAATTCACCTGTACCGCATGTCTTTGGAATTGTGGGGGAAACCGGAGCACCCGGAGGAAACCCACGCCAACACGGGGAGAACATGCAAACTCCACACAGAAATGCCAACTGACCCAGCCGGGGCTCGAACAAGCTACCTTCTTGCTGTGAGGCGAATGTGCTATCCACTCCGCCACCGTGCTGCCCACAGTAGATAATATTTTAGAATTTATTTTTCAAGACACTAGTATTCAGCTTAAAGTAACATTTAAAGGCTTAACTGGGTTAAATAGGCAAGCTAGGGTAATTAGGCAAGTCATTGTATAATGATGGTTTGTTCTGTAGACAATACTTATTTCTAGTTCTCCTTAAAATGGTTTAAAAAAATGCTTTTATTCTAGCCGAAATAAAACAAAAAAAACTTTCTCCAGAAGATAAAATATTATAGGAAATACTGTTAAAAATTCCTTCCTCTGTTAAACATATTTTGGAAAATATTTTTTTTTTAAAAATCACTGTACTGCTAATAGTTTTGGCTTTAACTGTATCTTCATTACCGTAGACAAATACGTGATAGAGAAACAAACAGTGTCACTATTTGTGATGTGGTTCTGTGGTCTTGAGTGCGGTTTGGTCATGCGGAAGAGATGTTGGCCTACATTCACCCTCTTAGACATCCCCTATCATAAATTAGGCATAGACACCACCGGCATTTACATAAGACCTCCCTCATCTCAAAATAACTCCCTTTTTTCACTCTCTCAAGTGCCCGTTTCAAATCTCTTGATCTCTTTTTCGCTCACTCCACTCGCACGCACAAATACAAACCAGCTATAAAACACACCAATTTGTATAAGAATAGTCTTCCCTCGTGCTGAGAAAAAAAGAAGAGGAGTGCGCCTACTCAGACACAAGCGTTGAAACATAATCTGTTTTATCCTCCATCCTTTTCGCTCTTCACCTCTTGTCTCTCGTCACCCCTCCCTCTCATTTGTTCATTTTTTTTTCGTGTTTTGATTCTCCCCTTCTCTTCATCCTCTTTCTTTCTCCCTCTTTCTAACTTTCTTAAGATGCCACAAATCAAGGCTGCGCTCCAGAGGCTAGTGCCCAGGGGAGGCCTAAAGCTATTCTCCAATTAGTGTCAACACACAGACAAATACCACATTTACACAGCCCAGAGAGAGAAAGAGAGAGAGAGAAAGAGAATAAACGAGTGTGACAGCAATTCCAACAAACAATCTGTGCCGAGCAGACAGACAGATAGATAGATACAGCAGAGCGCGATCTGCCACTCAGTATTCTCATTTATTTAGCTTGCTGGTACATGCACACACTCAAACTCACACAATTAGCCGACGGTCATTCGGGATATGACTTTGTGGAGCTGTTGGTGGTGAGGGTTCATCTTGTCTGCTCTCCGTTTGCTGCTCATGAGCTCAATGTGTGTGTTTTAGAAGGATTTTCTTAAGGCAAAGTCAAGCCAAGGAATGCCACGGAGTTCATGTTAGGCAACGGAAACCTCAGGATCTTGTGTAGCGTTACTTTACAATGCATGTTAAAAATGCATTGCTGACACTACAGGAGCCACTTACTGGAGCTGAAGTGTGTAATTTAATGACGTTCAAATAATTTCTGGCGTACTGGGTTAAAGTGAAGGGACAATGAAAGGGAGGATGAAGTGTGGAGTCTGTTCTGTTATGTAGCTTTTTTGAATCAGGTTTAAATGGCATTTGAATTGCTCTTTAGCGACAGTGAGGGAGTAATTGGATAATTTTGTCTGATATTAGTATTCATGCATTTCATTTTTGTTTGAAAATGTACAGTATGTTCTCCAAATAATCCTGAAAAACATTGACATTATGTTATCTAAAAATGAATATAAATGTAATCAATTTTGTCATTTTATGTTACAAAACATTCTGATTTACAATATTTCATTATTTCAAATTTGTAAGAAATGTAGTTCAGAGGTTTACAGAGTAATTTGTGTTTTACCCTATAAACACTATATTTACACTGTAAAACATTCTAAATTATAATTTCAGAGAAACTATTAAGTGTGGATGTACCAATTCACCTGACTCACGATGCGATACAATTCACGATACTAATCTCACGATTCACGATTTTGTCACGATTTTTTAATTAATAAATTGAATAATTTTGAGAACAAAATTATTTGAGACAAATTTAAGGTGAACAAGAGCCCTTTCGTTTTTTCTCAAATGCTGCACAATTGTTTTACAAAATAAAATATTTTCTGCAATAACCTAATTGTAATTTTAAAACGAATTCCAAATATAAAAAAGTGAATAATACAAACTAAATAAGACTCTTTAATATAGACAAATTAAAACTGTTTAGATTTTTTAAAATAAATATCACAATATCTATGTTTTCTGGCATAAGCTGAGATCTTAACACATTTACAGTGTCCCCTGCTGATGAAATACTCTTTCACTGGGCACTGAGATGGCTGGTGTGGAGAGTAAAGCCTTTCCTAAACCAGAGAGCAGTGTGTATAGAGAGGTGGTCAATAGGCCCTCTGCTCCAGGGGACTGGCCACTGGCATAACATACTGATTATAATATATAATATACCAATCAAATCTAACAATATATAACAATCAAATTATTAAAATACACATAAACTAAATTGAAAAAGATAGGGTAAAAAAAGGATTCTAATACCTGGTTCTGTAACAGCACATCTTTCTCTTTCAGTCTGAATAACTTCTTGACACTTTCGCTATGAAAACACTGATGCACCGTCTGTGACAGTAGTTTTTCACTGTGCTGCATCATATTCGTTGTTCTGTTAGTGCAAGTAAACGTCTTTTTGCAGTATTTGCACACAGTTTGTATTTTGTCAGGCCTTCCTCACCACTTCCTCGCCGCTGATGTGCAGGTAAAGCGAGTTTGCACCTATAAACACAGCGCCCCTTCTGTTCAAAACATGTATCCTGATTCATTCAACATTTGTACCGGATGGAATCGTCACATATTTGAATCGATTTTCAACCAGCTCACTGTGAATCGTTACATCCCTACTATTAAGTGAGTACTAGTAGTCAGCTTAAAATGCAACTTAAAGGTTTAACTCAATTATGTTAATTAGGCAAGTTAGGGTAATTAGGCAAATTATTGTATAATGATGGTTTGTTCTGCAATTTAAAAAATTAATTGCTTAAAAGGGCTAATAATATTGACCTTAAAATGTTTAAAAAAATATATGAAACCACTTTTATTATAAAATATTTGTTTTCAAACAGAAGAAAAAATATTATAGGAAATACTGTGAAAAATGCATTGCTCTGTTAAACATAATTTGGGAAATATTTGAAAAAGAACAAAAAATGACAGGAGGGCTAATAATTATTGTAAATAAATATATATATATATATATACATATATATATATAAATAAATATATATAAATATATATATATATATTTCTTTTTTTTAATATTTTTTTATATAAGTTATTTGAATGGTGTCAGCTGCCATGGTCTGTGCAAACATCAATATTTATCATATCAATTTATTTAAAAAATCATTAAAAAAAAGTTTTATTCGAAATTCCTTTTTGACGATGTCGCTAATGTAAAAACATGACATTCTTCAGATTTGTAAACCATTAATAAACAGCCTGGAATATATTTATGAGCTTCCAAGCTCTTCGAGACTTCAAACTCCTAGAAATGATGAACAGAATCTTTGTGCAGCAGTGCATCTGCCCACAGTACAAGAACGTCTGAAACCTCTCTGCGTTCCCTGGGCTCTTTGCATTAACCGTGGCCCGTGGCATTCCTGCATCTTCTGAGACTTTATGAGGGGCAGCATATCCATCAGCCTTAATGCTAGCGGTGTACGCCTCAGGGCGGCCATCTTCACTCCTTCCCATCAGCGATGGCGGCTGTTCATCAGAACAACCTGAAAGAGCAGGTCCCGCCGAGCCGCACATTAGCGCACAAATCTCAGCCTTGATCAGCACGCAGCCATGAATCTTCCATCCCACATACTTAATCTGACACCACAGAGTTGGCATCACCAATCCCTAGAAATGCTATTCTCTCTGTAACTTTTTTTTCTTCACAGCTGAATTTAAATTGACTAGCCCCTAGTAATTTGTGTTATTTTTTAATAGTCTTTTAATATTATGAAGTGCTGTTTAACAGAGGCAACACATTTTTAAGCATAATAGTTTTAATACCTAATTTCTAATTGAAAGTTATTTTTGTCTTTGTCATGATGACATTACTTAAAGGTGCAGTAGGTGATTGTCTTCAGGTGATTGTCTTCAGGTGATTGTCTTTTTGTTGTGCTGGTTGAAAGTCTTTTCACACTCCATTAGTACTGATTAAAGTGAATGATCTAAATGTATTTATATGTATTTTTATATTCTGGGTGAGGCATACAACAAAAAAAATATTCATCCAATTAAATATTGTCGAGCCGACATTTCTCATAATTCCAATTAGTAGCCCAAACTGTCTGTCAACAAATGTAGATTTGTACATCTGCACATCTGTTCACACAGATCCGCCATTTCCGCATGCATGCGTGCCACGCTTACGACACGTGCACGAGAGAGAGAGAGAGAGAGAGAGAGAGAGAGAGAGAGAGAGAGAG
>CAIGQW010055024.1:16289930-16301822 GCA_903798125.1 Danio choprae | reverse complement strand
TTGCAGCTGGAAGGGCATCCGCTGCGTAAAACATATGCTGGATAAGTTGGCGGTTCATTCCGCTGTGGTGACCTCAGATTAATGAAGGGACTAAGCCGAAAAGAAAATGAATGAATGAACTCCCGGTATACTGTACCTATTTTTGATAATCTCTGCCTCCTGAATTCTACATTTAGCATCAATAATCATAATAAGCCCTATAAGCCCTATGCATCAACAGCTTTTCAGGGGAAAATGCTAAATTGCTAAATTGTTTATGATTTAAAATCTAAATACCGTTATCATCTCTATGTAAACTACAGAAATGCGGTCTTGTGAAAACAGTGACATAATACACATGCAAACGATATGTTCACAGTCTATAGGCATGTGCGAGTACTTGACACCTGGAATAACAATGACTGACTACAGAATCAAAGGAAACCTCCTGACCCTGGATTTTCTAGATGGGTGTCATGAGAAATGTGCCGTTTGGGCTGAATGCGCCTGCAGTAATGCAGATAAATATGGGGGTCCTGAGCATCTCTGCTTGCGCATGTCTCCCAGCAGGCCGCAGAAGAAGTGAGTATAAATCTCTCAGCCGGGCCTCGTAACTGCAGCCTCTGTCAGGCCTGATGTAGCACGGACCGCTCGTAAGTCTGGCACTAAGATGCTTTATCCCCCCTTCTCTCTTTTTCTAAGATGAGGAGAGAGGGAGTGACAGGGCTGATTTTAATTCCTCTCTCATGGGGCCAACAGACACGGCTTTGAGTTTGACTTATGGGCGATCCATTTAAATAAAGATTGAGAGATGGTTATAGAGTGAGAAGGAGAAGGATTGAACAAGAAAGAGGGAAGAAGACAGAGTCCTAGCACCGCTGGGATGTTGTCTTCCCTGTTATCTTTGCGAGTGTGTGTTTTTCAGGAAGTGCGAGAGTTTTAATTAACACTGTGAGCAGGAAGAGGGTAGGCTTATCTGTAAAGCGGCTCTGATTGGCTGATGACGTGAGTCTGCCGGCATGCACGTTCACACTTCAGTGACAATCAAGCAAATTATTCCGCCTTCATCCGCCGAGGCTAGCTGTAGACTTAACCTGCCTCGTATGAATTTACGAGCAGAGGACTAGCAGTGACACTCTTAATCATTGATCCAGATGGGATTGTGTACCTGCAGATTTCCAGCAGGGCTTTTGTATTTCCTCTATGAACAAAACGATTGCCGGTGCTGCATTAAAAAGCTGGGTAAATAATTAATCTGTCTGCGAGGTAGTGCGCAACAACTACTTCTTTGAAGTAGAGAAGGCACAGATGGGCACCTGATGGCAACAATACACACTCTCCCAAACTCACACACACAACTACATTCGAGTCGAAAATTCGCTAAGTATCCACCATATGCCATGGAATAAGCTGTTGACTCCTGCGTCTCTAGTATGATCTTCTTACTCTCACTCTTTTTCTATAGTTAACATGCAAGTACTTGCTTGTACTGCATTGTATAAATTATATATATATATATATATATATGTGGGCCTCACGGTGGCACAGTGGGTAGCATGATCGCCTCACAGTAAGAAGGTAGCTGGTTCGAGCCTCGGCTGGGTCAGTTGGCATTTCTGTGTGGAGTTTGCATGTTCTCCCCGTGTTTGCGTGGGTTTCCTCTGAGTGCTCCGGTTTCCCCCACAAGTCCAAAGACATGTGGTACAGGTAAATTGGGTAGGCTAAATTGTCCATAGTGTATGTGTGTATGTGTATGTGTGTATGATATGCTGGATAAGTTGGCGGTTCATTCCGCTGTGGCGACCCCAGATTAATAAAGGGACTAAGCCGAAAAGAAAATGAATGAATGAATATATACATATACTACTTAGTTCTTTTTTTTTAATAGTTTAAATGTTTGTATGACTGCTGCACTTTGGCTGGTTCGCACTTTTATATTCCGTTGTGCATGCAAATGATACAATAACAATAAACTTCTACTTGTTCTCATTATTTACTCACCCTCAATTGATTACAAACCTTTGTAATGTGCTTTCTTCAGTTGAACACTGACGATATTACGAAGAATGCTGAAAAACTGTAACCACTGATTTCCATAGTATGAAAAGCAACTACTACAGAAGTCAGTGGTTACAGGTTTCCAGCATTCTGTGTTCTAATGTTTGGAACAAGTGAAGGGTGAGTAAACAATGACAAAATCTTCAGTTTTGGGTAAACTATCCCTTTAATGTGCATCTGCTGGACATTGTCCATGATAAGGCAGGTATATGTATAGTACATCCAGATTGCATTCACACTATGTAAAACAGTTATTAAGTGGCTCCAAATGTACGTATAACTTATTCAAAATAATCACACCCAGCCATGACCATTTAGCCGCTTTCTTCTCTCTCTTCTGATGAACAGCACCACCTACTGTACTGGAGCAAATCTGTGTTTCATTCACCCCTTCCGACATTAATTTAGCTTTTAATATGAGTGCCCAGACCCTTTAGATCACTTTTAGTTTGAAAGGGCCTTCAGGTGTGGTCCCTTCAATAGCACGGCGTGTGTTTAATTCCCTTCCTGGTTCCTCTTTAAGCATAGAGCGATGAGAAAGTATTGAAAGCCCAGGGCCGATCCATGAACAGTGCTTTAGATATAGAACAGACCACTCTCTTAGGAGATTGAAAGTCTTTCTCGCTGTAGGTCAGTGAGTGGAGCTGGGAGATCCAGCTCATATCTTTCTCACTCATGTATTTATGGATGACTCTTTCTTTATCCAGTGCTTTATCTAATGATGGAAGCCCCCGGTGGGTTTTAGTGAGAACGTTTGAGTGCGAGGACAGCAGCAAGACCACACAAGCTCACAATGACTGACATTAGGACTTCCAGATAGGGGAAAAAAAAGTTGATCTCATTGATAGTGATGGTATATATTTGTATTGTTCATTGCACTCCTCTGAGTTTGTGCTTCAGGATGTAAGACATCGTCTTGAGGGATTCCAGTTTAAATGTCAGAGAACATTTCGGTTGCTCGCTCTCCCAAGCCTTCCAGCACAAGGACAGGACACTTGACTTCCGCTTGTGTGGATGAGGGCTTTAATTATGGCCACGGCACTGAGAGCCATGACCTTCTGCTCTGGAAAGAGCGCCACACACACACATCAGAAACCTGCACACCATTTCTTTTCTCTCTCTGACAGTTTTTAAAGCCTCTCGAGTTTAACTCGCTCCACCTTTCTTTCAATTGTGGAGTTATTTTCATTGGCTTGATGGACGGTTTTAGCCACGCTAACTCAATGTGTTTTAGGAGGGTTGTTATCCTGTTGGATTTGCTCAGAGTGTCATCAGCACTTGGAATGCTCCCAACGTCTACCTATTAAAACGAGCTACTTTTCATCATCTCATTATTAGATTTTTGTAAAAAGCCTAGAGCTTATTTTCAAATCCTGACGCTCGCTGATCAAAGGCTGGTCCACTTAAAAAGAAAAAGGAAGAAAAAAGACTAAGTTAGGTGTTGGAGAGTACAAAGATTGAATGCAAAACATAACCTTTCCTCTTTGCTTTATTAGTTCCCAAGAATCATTTTATAACTCCCTTATTTTCTCTCCTCCGTTTTGCCTCCTTAACAGAATTTCGCCTGCTCATAAAAGAGTTATTTTCCTGCAGCGCGTCGCGCAGTCACCGTCGCTAGCCTTCACCCCATAACACGCAAACACAAACATTAATCTTAGAGATATGAAAGGCTTTTGAGACGGCAGTATATCATCTTGTTAGCTTTCCAATAAACCCATTGGTGGGGTCTGCTATGATGGGAAAGAATTGCATTAATAATACGGAGAAAAATTATCAGCAAATCTCAGTGCATTACCTGTCCGCAGGCTTTTTTTATTGGCACACTTGCTGTCTCGCTTACGAGAAACACATTATTTAATGCTTGAGATTCAAGCAGGCATCCAATACCAAGACTGTGCTGTATGTTTGTACGGTCTGAAAGTACTAGCTAATGCTGCTCTTATTATTTATTCACCCCCTTGTGTTGTTCTAAACCCATTTGCTGGTATTTATTTGCACTGAATACCAAATTAGACTATTGTAAAGAAGCATTATGCAGCTGTTTCTATACAACTACATAACATAGTGACTTCAAACTCCAGAATTAAATGTACAAATGTAATGAAAAACACACTCTGATACCGCCCAAGTTGTGTACCAGTATTTCAGTTTTGTATCCTGAGGTACACATTTGTACTTATTAACACAAAAGTGTTCCTTTTCAAAAGATGTCACCCCAGTGACAGGTTTGCATCTTTATTTCTGAGAGTGAAGTGATGATACATATTATTTTTAATTTTTAAAATTGAAACCTTGCTTACAAATTTGTCAAACTTAGGGTAACCATTTAGTTTAGTTCCAATTCTCACTATCAAGTAGTGGAGTATTATCTGCCTATTATTAAGATATTGACTGTTTATTTGTACTTAATAAGTACAAATTCTTCATGATGTTATTCTATATTCCTATAATCTTTTTACAAATACCCAAGCCCAACTACCACCTAATGGCCTGTTTCCACTAAGTGGACAGTACGGTAACTTTCCAAAGGGTACCTAGCACAACAAAAGAGTACAGAAAGGTGGAGCTAGACACACAGCTGAACGCTATTGGATTACAGAGAAACGTCACTAGAGTGTGCACCAGCCAGGAGAACGAAAACAAAGGAAGCGCCATTTTTAAATACACAGCCGAGACATTACACCATAATAAAATATACATATAATAACGGGCCATGGGCGACCCGAGCTCAAACAAACCTTGTCGTCATCTTGATGAACAGCCACAAAGCCAAGAAGAAGAGCAGAATCTGCTGTGTAGCCTGTTGTTGTTTACAAGGCTGTCTAAAAGCGAGAGCAGTTTCACTTTCTCTAGAGAGCCCTATTTGTCTATATTTGAAATAATGAACTTGAGCTGATGATAATAACAGGCACGTGATTATTGAAGTGCTTCTGACATCCTTTCAGAAGAAGACAAACGCAAGAGTGACACACGAAAAAACAAAGGAGCAAATGATTTTCAGCAACCTAAAACATGAACAAACTGCCATGATTAATTATTACCATTGCCTTTGGGACTATTAAGTGATGGAAATAGTTTTTAACAAGATGTTAACGTTACATGTGCTGGTGAAGAATAAAAATGAGAGGTTTGTACTGATTGTATATGTATTTTTTTTATTTTATGTAATCGCAAACGTTACAGTAGGCTATTTCGCATTATCATTAATCTGCAGCTATAATGAAATCATGTTCATACAAAGGTTAGTTATTAACATTTATACACAAGTAGGCCTATTTATGTGTATAAGGCATCTATTTTGTATGTGATATGTGAATGACCCGTATAGCTTTACTTTAACATTTCCTTGAACGAGAATGACGTCGACTGCAACTTTCTGTCGTACACCATTGGTACCATTTGGAGTGGAGAAGCCTGATAAAGCTGACCCATACTATCCCGTACCGAACTGAACCGTACCACTCAGTGGAAACACAACATTAATGACTAATAATAAGCTACAAACTAGGAGTTTATTGAGCTAAAATCATAGTTAATGGTTTGTTATTAGTGAGAATTATACCCTAAAATAGCGTGACCAGGGCCTCACGGTGGCGCAGTGGGTAGCACGATCGCCTCACTGCAAGAAGGTCACTGGTTCGAGCCTCGGCTGGCTCAGTTGGCATTTCTGTGTGGAGTTTGCATGTTCTCCCCGTGTTGGTGTGGGTTTCCTCCGGGTGCTCCGGTTTCCCCCACAAGTCCAAAGACATGCGCTATAGGTGAATTGGATAAGCTAAAAAATTGTCAGTAGTGTATATGTGTGAATGAGTGTGTATGGATGTTTCCCAGTGATGGGTTGCAGCTGGAAGGGCATCCGCTGCGTAAAACATATGCTGGATAAGTTGGCGGTTCATTCCACTGTGGCGACCCCAGATTAATAAAGGGACTAAGCCGAAAAGAAAATGAATGAATGAATAGCGTGACCAAACTTGTTTACTTGAAGTGTAGTGACGGAGTATAAATATTTAAAATGTCAATTAATTTGTATTTTGGGGCTGAACTGTGAGTATTTAGATGGGAAATCGTAATGATTAGTTATGTACTATGAGTCTTTTATTTTTATTTTATTTTGTAAGACATCTCTTATGGCCACCAAAGCTGAGTTTATTTGATCAATATAACATTAAATCTGTAATGTTAACAGCAGTAATATGTCATTGACACTAATGCAACATTAGTTTTTATTGTATTTTTGTAAGATCTAAATGTGCTTGCTAATACAGACTGAAATGCTTATAAAATCATACTCAAAAGTTTATTATGTGCCAAGCTGAGCTGTAGCATATCGGTAATGGCATCACTCACGTCAGTGAGTCAATTTTAATAGACAAATTGCCAGTTATTACCATAGATAGACTTTTGCCTTACACACACGCATACACCTGATAGAGAAAGCTTTCAGGCTTGGCCTAAGTTCATAACAGATGAAAGTTATCTTTGCTTGGTGTACTTTAGCAGAAAAAAAGAAAAGAAAAGAAAAAAAAACAGAGGCAGAGAGAAATAGAAGAGCCAGCCGAGCGTTAACCGCTTCGTCTACGGGTCTCCATTAGTCAAGGATGATTAACTGTGCATGTGTCTGTGTGTATCTGTGTTTATGCAACAAATAACCTCGAAAAAAAAACTTTTGCCCTACCATAAGTACCATAGGATTGTAATGAAACCTTTCACAGCTGTGAATAAAATGCATGTTTTGATATATTATTAACCCTGTTCTAATTTAAGTAGCAGTCGAGAATGCAGGAGCATCTATTAATTCAGTCATATAGATGCTACTGTCATCACGGTGTCGGCGAGGGCCCGTTTCTGGCATCGCTGACAGATGACTGAGCAAATGAACATTCAAGCCTGTTGCTAATGCCACATGTCGAGACAATCATACACATCTCACTGCAATATGTCAGCTGTTCCACAGGTGACTGCTGATAATGTCAACACTATGTCTGTCTGCAGATACACACATACAGTAGAAGTCAAAATTATTAGCCCTCCTGTGAAATTTGTATTCTGTTTCAAACATTTGTGCAAGTGATGTTTAACACACCAAGGACATTTTCAAAGTATGTCTGATTAAGTATTAAATAATTATTATTAGTAAATAATTAGCCGCCTTAAGAATATTATTACTTTTTTCGATTGGCTACAGGACAAACCATTATTATCCAATAATTTGCCTAATTAACCTAACTTGCCTAGTTAACATAATGAACTAGTTAAGTCTTTAAAATGCACTTTAAGCTGAATACTTTGCAAAATAATTATAAAAATGTACTAATTAATATTATCACCATGGCAAAGACAAAATAAATTAGTTATTAGTAGCTGTCTGCACCAAACGCGATGCGACACAACAGAAACATTTAAATATTAACTACCACTTAACTACCAATAAAATGCTAAGTGTTATAATATAATTCAAGAGTTCACACTTAACTGATGATTGGTAATATAGCTTGTTTGGCATGCTGTCCCGAGAGAGAGACCTGAGCTCACGAGATCCTCGAGCCCTGGGCTCCCTCCCGTTTGCAGGGTGAGAGGAGAGCTTGAGCTCAGGTAGATCTCAATTAACTCCCCCGACTTATTTCTGGCTAAAGGAATGGCTGAAAAGAGATGTATACTTATTAAGAACTTGGCAATGGTATTGCTTAGAGTGTTCAATTTACTTAAATTGCGTGTTTTTTGGACTGTGGGAGGAAACCGGAGAACCCGGTGAAAACCCACGCGAGCGCGGGGAGAACAAGCAAACTCCACACAGAAATGTCAACTAGTTTAGTTGGGACTTTAACCAGAGACATTCTTGCTGTGAGGCGACAGTGTTAGTCACTGGGCCACCGTGTCGCCCATCTGGGAAGTAGGAGGAGTAGTGATGGGTGGGGGGAGTTCTTCAAGACGAAGGTACTGAGATAAGGAAACTCTGGTTATTTATGGTGATCTAGGAATCATCTGATTGGTGAATCAATTGCGAGCTGATGCGGGACCAGCTGTAAGCAATCATAAGCACGTGATCCTCTCGAAATTAGTTTATAAATAAACTTCACTTAATACATATGAAATCAATATAAAGTTAAGGACATCATTAAAAGTACATAGTGGAAACCAGCAACATCAGTGCTCAAACTGAGTAACTGACTCAAACTGTTTGCTAATTATTTTATTTTCAAGATCTGAGGTAAATGATTTCAGTAGTTTGGCAATAAATGCCTTGTAAAATGGTGTTCGAACTCACATTGGTAGCATTTAACACAGAATAAAGCACATAATCTGTACCTAAGGTGATCCTTGTCTTTGTAGTTTATGCTGTTGTTTTGCCATGACATCGCAGGAATAGAAACAGTTTATAAAATTAAATGTTTGTGCATTGCTGTTGCAGATGGTTTGGACCAAAACTTGTTTTAACATGAAAAAAGATACCTCCTACTGCATGTTGTGGTGCTGCGTCATGTGTAGTTAGGACATAGTGGTAAGCAACACTCTGGAAATATATATTTTTTAATTCTTATTTTACAGAAGGGCTAATAATTTTGACATGTAAAATGATAAACAGATACTTTTATTATATACCCCCCTACACAGATGCTCAATTATCAGACAGTTTTCTTAAAGCAGAAACAGCATGGATGGTTGTTTTTGGAGGGAGATTATACACATTTCTCGTCAGGTGTTCTGCATATAATAACAGGAGGATCAATATGGCTTTGATCTTCCTCAGATGGAGCTTTGATTCCACTCCAATGCTCTCATGTTCTCTGAAAAGCAGTCGACATAAAACAAAGTATTTTCTTTCATTTTTGTCACTCTTATAATGTCGAAATTCAAAGGAATTCAACTTTTTGAAACCTGCAAATAGTCTGCATTTAACAACCGAGTTTAGAGTGATGTAGACTGATGATTTGTGTCATGAAACATTTGTGAGTAACTTTTTCGAAGTGGCCTCGAATAAAGTCCAGAACTCTTTTTAGCTTATAATGGTGTTTAAAGGGATGGGTCAACCCCAAAAAAATAAATTTTTCTTGTCAATAATGCACCTACATGTCATTCAAAAGTGTATGGATTTCTGTGAGTGCATTTCTGAACTCAATCAACACTGACATAATTTGAGTTTTGACTGTTCGCTTTGCATCTCTTGACTGCTCACGCTTGTTATTTCAAATGCAATGTGTGACAAGTGAATCAATCGGAATGTTACAATGTTCTTTATAAACAACAAAATACATTATATTAAGTAAATTTTTTTGGATCCCATTAAACTTCATTGCGGCAGCACGGTGGCGGAGTGGATAGCACATTAGCCTCACAGCAAGAAAGTCGCTGGTTCGAGCCCCGGCTGGGTCAGTTGGCATTTCTGTGTGGAGTTTGCATGTTCTCCCCGTGTTGGCGTGGGTTTCCTCCGGGTGCTCCGGTTTCCCCCACAATTCCAAAGACATGCGGTACAGGTGAATTGGGTAAGCTAAATTGTCCGTAGTGTATGAGTGTGTGTGTGTGCGTGTGAATGAGTGAGTGTGTATGGATGTTTCCCAGAGATGGGTTGCGGCTGGAAGGGCATCCGCTGCGTTCATTCCACTGTGGCGACCCCAGATTAATAAAGGGACTAAGCCGAAATGAAAATGAATGAATGAATAAACTTCATTGCATGGGAAAAACAAATAAAAACAAAATGGCTCCAAGAATAAATACAATAAAAGTGCAATACAACAAGCTTTTCAAACTTTTTGGTTCCTTTTTATTTATTTATGTATTTATTTATTAAATCATACATTTGTATCGTGCTTTTCAGAAGACACCCACTAAATGTCATTTAATATAATCAGTTTACAAATCCCAAGAAATCTGCTCAATCATATTTAAAGCAATAGTCATTTCACTACATATTCAAATACTATTTACAGTAAGCATAAAATTTTAATTCATGATTATTATTATTATTATTATTATTATTATTATTATTATTATTATTATATTTTTGCCTTTTTCAAATAACAAAGGTTATTGAAATCCAAATTCACAATGTTTATTTTGCTGACTTGCTTTGTTATTCTTATGGCAAATAATAAATCCACTGAAAACAAATGTGTTTGTTTTGTTAATCTTCAATGAAAGTCTGATCATTTGAGTAGTGAGTACATTTAAATTTTAGAGCAAGAGCCTTTTCATGACATTCAAACACAATTTAAGCATCAAAATGTCATTCACAATTTTTTGCCATTTTCAAATAACAAAGGTTTTAAATGCGTTTGTGAGCTCGCGATCTACTGCCGTTTGTCATTGTTATGGCCACCGTCAGCTATTCCTACACACGTGCGGCGGTCAAGTTTCAAAATAGTTCATCTTTTGCCACTGTGTGGATTAATACTGAATGTGTGTCACTGTTTTTACTTCTGGTTAAGAATAGAGCAGTATGCTGGTGCTAAACTGCATTGGGCTCACATATACACTCTGCACTCTGACTACTTGTTGATAAGCCGTGCTGGGCATTTCTCTCTGTCGACCAATCACAACAGACTGGGTCATCGGACCAATCAGCGCAGATTAGCATCGCGCTAAGGAGGGGTTTGGAAACAAATTAATCGCTGAACGAATCATATGGGAGTCGTTGGGATAATTAGGTAAAAATAAATGCATATTATAAGACAATGAAAGTCTTTTTGGCCTTGCATGCATATCAGACTGTTGTTGGAGACCCCCAAAAACAAAATATGACCTTTTTTAATGCATAATAGAAGCTCTTTAAGTATTTAAATGTCACTTTGAGCTGGATACTAATATCTTGAAAATTATCTAGTAAAAAATTATGTACTGTCATCATGGCAAATATATATAAAAAAATAAATAGTTATTAAAAATCAGTTATTAAAACTATGTGTTTTACTATTATGTTTAAAAAAACCTCTCTGTTAAACAGAAATTGGAGAAAGAAATATATGGATGGCTAATAATTCAGGAAGGCTAATAATTCTGACTGTACATGAGGGTGAGTAAATGACTTTTTAAGTGTACCAGATACCTTTCAGTTAGCTGTTATTTCAGTGATTTTGGCTGTTCTGAATAGCTCCAGCTGTCTTGTTTAACCTTGGACACCTTCACATTAAGAACAGCGGCCCTCCTAACACGTTACAGTCGGAAACACATCAATGTCACGTTCACCCCGTGGCCCCGAGGGGGAAATGCCGCATCCCTCATTTCCTCCATTCAGTTGTACAAAATGCCCAGCTGACCTTTACATTCACACATTACTCTTAGCATTTGCCGTCCACGCCGGTGCGCATGGCTGTCAGTTGCTTATCAATGCAGTTGTGTGTGCGGCCACTTGATTAGGTCTCTCCTGCTAGTGCAGTCTGGAAGCCTATTAATATATCATGTAGGATCTGACGCATGCATCCTTTATCAGGAGACGACAGACTTCATCAGGGCAGAGGTCCATAGCTCATCCCAACACACTCCTACCAATGGTCCATCAAGTCCCCGTCCAAGACAAATGTCCAACCTAAAGACTCTGGGGATCCAAGGGTCTCGTTTTCTCTCCGTCAATCCTATTTAGGTGTTTGCCCCTGTCTGTCTGTCGGTCCGTCCATCCGTCTGTCTGTCTGTTCGTTTATTTGTTTATGCATTTATCAATCTGACAAAAAAAGAACTTATTTGTTTCAATTCAAACTTTTTTACACTTAGCATTATTTTATTATAGATAAAATTGTATTTTATTTATTTAGTTATTTAGTATTTTTAATAGGTTGAGTAAATTTTGTTATTAAGTTATATTTTATTATTATGTATGTACGTTTATAGTTTATAATGAATATTTTATTTATTCATTTGTTTGGGTAA
>CAIGQW010055024.1:16267131-16289530 GCA_903798125.1 Danio choprae | reverse complement strand
AAAAAAAACAAGTGAAGTTGCAGAGGAACCTAAATCATCATCAGGACATCCATGAGCAGTTTATCATCAGTCCTGCAGAATCCAGTAGAACCGCACTAACAAGATTAAAGACAATAACCGAAATCAAACTAAAACTTGTTACAACGTTGCACGGTTTATCAAAACTCATCCATAGAATTAGAAATTGAATAAACCCCAAGCAGGCTTTCATTTTGCATTCGCTCTTCATATAAATCACAATTTGGTGATAGGTCTCACTGTGACAGACTGCGAAAGCAATTTTAGTAGGGAGTGTTGAGTTGGGGCTTGATATCGATCTGCCTCCTGTTGACTACTGCCAACCTCTTGTAACACAACATAAAGGCCTGAATGCAGACTCCCGAGGAGGGACGGAGGGGGGAAAAGAGTCTGATCTGAATGGACGCTGTGTAAAGGTTACAGTGCGATGTATTATTTCCCCTCCTCTCCACCTCTACCCAGGGGCAAAGAAGAGAAAGAGGTTGGTAGGAGGTGCTTTTGTAAGAGGATTCTTGGGGACTGTGTCGAGAGCAAAGATGGTTCACCCTCAATATAATAGAAAATACACCTGGGAAAACATGAAACTCTGAGTTTCTGGGTGCAAGGGGATGTCAAAGAGAATGTGTGTGAGAGGAGAAAGGAGAGCAGGTAAAGTGTGTGTGTGTGTGTGTGTGTGTGTGTGTGTGTGTGTGTGTGTGTGTGTGGGAGGCCATAAAGCACTTTGCCTGGCAGGACTATTTTGAGGTATCTTTTTAATTTCATGCACGATGGCTCTCACATTTGTTTCCCCTCTTCCAATCATTTCCTTTCCCTTCTTTTTATCCCCAAACTTGTCATTTGTAGGCTTGTTCTGTCTTTTCCTCGTCTGCATACAGATATTCCACATATATGTTAGTGTTGGCCTTCGACGACATCGAAATAACAAACACACAGTCCAGATGAAATAGCAATGCTGTTGCTTTTGGTAAGTTTGTTCTTACTAGCTTGTAATCATGTTGTGATGGGCTTTTAGTGATTTTTCCAGGGTAAGAAATGGAAGTGCTAGGTGATTTGTTATTTCTGTTTCACTTACTGACCAACATGGGAGCTTTTTTAGTGCTTTAGGAACAAAATAAAGAGGACACATTATGCTTTACTGGTAGTTTACTGTTCATGCTGCCACAGAGAATTATGAGAAATTACATAGTTTAGCGGTAGACAGTAAAGTATTTTAACTTTAGTACTGTACTTAGGCATGTTTTTCAAGTATCTGTACTTTTTAGTCAGAACAAATCTTAACAACTCAGTGATTCAAAAGATCTATTCAGATGTGAGTCATCATAATGACTCACTGATTCAAATGATAGAATCAGAGTGATTTCTTAATATACAACTCTTTGATTCAAATGATCTGGTCAGAGCTAGTCTCCAGTTCACAACTCACTGATTCAAATGATCCAGTAAGAATAAGAGTCTCCAGTAAATGACTCACTATTTCGAATGATCAGGTCAGAGCGAGTCTTAACAACTTCCCGATTCAAAAGTTCTATTCATAGTCAGTGTCCAGTCAATGACTCACTGATTCAAATGATAGAATCAGATTGATTTCACAATTAACAACTCTTTGAATCAAATGATCTAGTCAGCTAGCCTTCCAGTTAACAACGCACTGATTCAGATGATGCAGTAAGAGAGAAAGTCTCCAGTTAATGACTCACTGATTCAAATGTTCAGGTCAGAGCGAGTCTTAACAACTTCCTGATTCAAAAGTTCTATTCATAACAAGTATCCAATTAATGACTCACTGATTCAAGTGATACAATCAGATTGATTTCACAATTAATTGAGAGAGAGAGAGAGAGAGAGAGAGAGAGAGAGAGAGAGAGAGAGAGAGAGTCAGTCTCCAGTTAATGACTCACTGATTCAAATGATCAGGTCATAATGAGTCTTAACAGCTTACTGATTCAAAACATCTATTTAGAGGGACTCTTCAGTTAAGAACTCACTGATTCAACTAATCATTTCAGAGCGACTCCTCAGTTATTGACTCACCGGTTCAAATGATCTGTTCAGAAGGATCCTCCAGTTAACAATTCCCTGACTCAAATGATCCAGTAAGAGTAATTTGTTTCCTGCAATGCAAAGCAGAAGCCTTAAGTGTGCACAATCCTTCAGAAATGATCAGATGTGCTGATTTGGTACTCTAGAACCATTTTCACTGTGGTTTAAAAAATGATCTAAATAGTTAATAGTCTTAATTTGAATGTAGTGTACATAATGCTGTTTTTACATTTATTATATCAGTGCCAATTATTTTTCTTTTCATACTAAATACAGTTCAATTTGCATGACAAAACAATAAATATGCTTTTTTTACTGCCAAATTGTGTAGTCATATCAAGAGCAGGTCAAAGCAACAAATACTTCACGTGGACTTCCTGTAATCTGCGAGATGGCATGGGCTGAGACTGTTATGAGAGAACCAATCAGCTGCTCGTTAGGAATCGTTAGTGCTTGTTAGTGCTTAATTAGTACAGCACAGTGTCTCTGATTAAGCCTCCTATGGTTTCAGCATTCAGTTAGCCTTCTGCAATCCAGCCTGCAGTGGTTTAGGCTGTGTCCAAAATCGCATGCTGTCTGACTAGGCACTTTTTCTTTGTACTAACTATTTGCAATCAATAAGAAAGAGGAATGTTTTATATAGTTTGAAAATTTATATAGTTTTGAAAACATTTGTCATGCATGTTCTTTGATCAGAAAGCTATTAGATTGGTTCGCATTATGCTCTTTTTACAACTTGTAATATACTGTAAGTCTGAGGTGTTCATGAGATAAATAGATTTTTTTTTTAGGTGGCAACAAAAATGCGTAGTTTTTGCCTTATAAATGCAATTGATTTGTAAAATATTGTCATCTACAGCAAATAAAGGCAGTTTATTTACAGTGTGTGCCTCATATACTTAAAACGCCTTTTAAAACCATGTTACTTGTCTGTGTGCAGGCTTAGAAAAGTATTAAAATGAGTTCTTATTCATATCAACTGTAAATGTGATCCTGGACCACAGTCGTAAGTTGCACAGGTATATTTCAATCAAAAGTCAAAATAATAGATCTTTCTTTTATCCCCCCAAAAAATCATGTTCACTAAAGACAAAATTTGTTACCACAAAAATATTAATATATATATATATATATATATATTAGTAATCTGCATTGCTAACTTAGATGACTTTTAAGGTGATTTTCTCAGTAGTTATATATTTTTTGAACCCTCAGATTTCCCATTTTCAAATAGTTGTATTTTAGCCAAATGTTGTCCTATTTTAATAAACCATATATCAGTGGAAAGATTACTTATTCCAAATGATGTGGTCTAGGATCACAAATACACACAGGGTTATGTAAAAAAATCACACAAAACACAAAAGTATGTTGGTATTGTTCATTCATTAATTTTCCTTCGGCTTAGTCCCTTTATTCATCAGGGGTCGCCACAGAGGAATGAACCGGCAACTTATCCAGCATATGTTTTACACAGCAGATGCCCTTCCAGCTGCAACCCAGTACTGGGAAACACCCATGCACTCTCACATTCACACACATACACAATGGACAATTTAGTTTATTCAATTAACATGTAGCGCATGTCTGGACTGTGAGGGAAACCGGAGCACCCGGAGGAAACCCATGCGATCGCACAAAACTCCACATAGAAATGCCAACTGACCCAGCCAGGACTCGAACCAGTTACCTTCTTGCTGTGAGGTGACAGTGTTAACCACTGAGCCACCGTGTCGCCTGTTGGTATTGTTATTAAATAAAAACAGTTTGGGAAGAAATCACATGTGTATCAGTATATTGGATCCATGAATCAGCATACAATAACATATGATAACATACTACTAATTCAGCTGAACCAGGCTCTGCTCTCTTAGACAGGAATGATTACAATTATTTGTTTTAAGACTTGAAGTCAGCATGAATTCAAAATGTACTCTTATTATTTGTACAATGTAAAAAAATATTGCTTTCCACATAATTCCTTTGGGTTGTCCCAACACAAATAGTTTAAGTTAACTTAATTAATTAATTCATTCATTTATTTTCTTTTCGGCTTAGTCCCTTTATTAATCTGGGGTCGCCACATAGCGGAATGAACTGCCAACTTATCCAGCATATGTTTTACGCAGCGGTTGCCCTTCCAGCTGCAACCCATCTCTGTGAAACATCCACACACACTCATTCACACACATACACTATGGACAATTTAGCTTACCCAATTCACCTGTACCGCATGTCTTTGGACTGTGGGGGAAACCGGAGCACCTGGAGGAAATGCCAACTGACCCAGCCGAGCCAACGACCTTCTTGCTGTGAGGCGATCATGCTACTCACTGCGCCACCGTGCAGCCTGTTAACTTAATTGTTTTTACAAATTTAAGTGGTTTGAACATTAAAAGAAAAGGTTTCCCCCCAAAATCCTTTAAAATCAGTAGTTTGAACAAGCAGCAAAAGTCATTTTCATATTATAAACAATGTATCTCTGCACTTCTTTGTTTATTTTTTTCATATTTCAGTCCATAATCTTTTATCAATTACCATAGCCCCCCCCATGGAATCACTCCATTGACGGTCACATGGAATGACTTTCGGGTGGAGCTATCAGTATGTGTCTTGTTTTTGTACATTCATCAATCATCCTCCGTTTTGTTAGCAACACCAACTTCATCTTCCAACAAGCCAATTGGTTCTTATAGGATGAAATCTAGCATGGCCCCTACTTTTTTTTTCTTGTTCCAGGGCCATTTTAATCATTACAATATGGGGAAAAAAAGGACAATCTTAACTTCAGTTTCATGCCAAATTTAAGACAATTTAGCACTACAAACAAGGGAGATTATAAATTTTGTTTACGATCAAGAAAAAGCTATTTTTTTTTTGTTTTTTTGTTTTTTGTTTTGCCTACTATATGATATATGGATTTTTAATGCATGACTAGTCTGATAATATCCTTAGTACAGTCCTGCTAAGACTTACCCACCACCATGCAGCGTCTCTTCAGATTACCTGCCAAAAACCACTCCTAAAAACCCCTTCGGTCCCGTTTACACTAATACGTTTTAGTTTTAAAACGCATAGGTTTTTCTATGGTTGCGCCTTCTGTCCACACTACCTCGGAGTTTTCGAGCCCTGAAAACCGAGTGTTTTGGAAATGCTGAAGAGGCCATTTTGGTTTTAAAATGCTGCTGCTCCGTGTCAGTGTGGATGAGGGAAAACAGAGACATCTGAAAACGGAGTTGTGGCTGCAGACTTTCGCCTATCTGATTGGGGCTTTTTCTCAATGTTAAGTACACAAAGTTCAGTCTTGCATCCTTTGTTATAGGTTCAGACTTCACAAGTTTGATATGGAAAACAAACTCCCAAGGACACGTTAGGTAAATTTTTAAAGGGAACAGTGTACTTTATAAAGTCATTTGCATCTGGCTACGTTGTTTCACTATCTTAACAATAAAATGATAACATGATATAAGGCCTATTTTTATTTTGATATTAACAACTTAACAGACACCAAAAATATTAAGGCATCGTGTAGCTACATATTTATATGACCTTCATCTTCACTGTAAGCATATTTATAACAAAACGGAGCCTATAACATAGCTGCCTCATTTCGTTTTCATTGACAAATATCAGTTTTAATAATCATTAATACAATAAGTTTATACAATATAGGAAATAAGGGCAAGCAATGATGAGATGAGATCCAACAGTATATTCTTGATGAGCTGTTCGACGTGCACCACTCTCACCTGGGGAGGTGCTCGCAGAGCACCCGCTGACTGCCTAGAGCTCAGACCTCCGCATACGCTGCAGAGCATGCCAGAGTGTGTATGTGGTCACGTGATGTGTGCTTTCAGTGATATAGTTTAGACAGAGATCTTTTTAGAAAAGCTAGGTGAAAATCCAGTGTGGACGTGGATCGTTTTTGTTCTAAAACACAGTTTTAAAACTAAAACGTATTAGTGTAAACGGGGCCTCAGTATCCCTGTCAAATTTACTGCATAATCCCCAGAGAATCTATGCCAGGGTTAACTTCAGTATGACAGTCAGAATCGGTTCTTGACCTGTAGAGTTTACCTCGAGCAAACAAACCAGCTGGCGTGTTATTGCATTCTCTTACTTATAATTGTGCAGATTAGAATTACACAGCTAAATGAGCATCCACACGTGCACGGTCAGATGAAGCGGGACTGCAGAAAATCAGTGCTGATTACCCGCATGAAGTTGCTATTCCTCTTTAAAGATTATTGCTGTAAATTTGGGAATTACAGCTTTTATGCGAGTGCCGTAGACATTGGCCCACCACCTCTTTTACTGGGCCGTTAACCCGCTATGATTAAAACATGAGTACACATATACTTAAATGCACTGAGCATATATTTTAGAAACATTACAAGACCTCTGCAAAACAGCCCGGAGAGCACTTCAAATGGCATAAATATTGCTGGTGATTTAATCAACTGGCTGCGCAGGAAGTTTGTTGTGGAAGTAGCCATAGCCTTACTCTTTTTTTTTGACTTATTGCAGAAAATTCAATCTGAACACAAACTAATGGAGTAGCTCAATCGCAATCTGACTCAAAAAAAAAAAAAAATGCCTGTGTACAGCAAAGCCTGAGTCATTAAATCATTAGCGGGCATTAAGAGAGCTCTCACATCATATATCACACAGACGGCGAATTACATGCTCTCTGGAATCTAAATTGAGCTGGAAACATTACAGCAACTTTCACACAACGCATGCAGTGCAAATAAAACTGCGGTGTGTGTGTGTGTGTGTGTGAGTGATGGTAAATGGTGTTGATGCGAGACATGTTGCCTCTTTATTGACCTTGTGGTTTTTTCAAGGTTCAGAACATCTCGGTGAGCTCGCATTGAAGTCTTATTGGCGTATCTACAGGTGCTTATAGATTCTCTATTAACAAGCACTATATGCTTCACACAAGGCCTAGACAAACGCAGTAATGGCTTGTCGATAAATGGACCGTCAACAGTTGCGAAGGACACAGTCTACTGACATAATAATTAACTTTGTAAATGTAGCCAAGTTATTTTATTTCCATTCTGTTCACCATATTTTGTGTTACATTACCTTGGCATCGCATGACAAAATAGCTGTTGTGCTGCAACAGGGTTTCCAATGGAGCCTTTTTTTCTATTCTGATCAACTGCAGTCCTTCTGTTTCATTTGTTTTCTGTCGCTGTTGGATGAGCTTTTAAATAGCATCATGGTGAAATGGTCAAAAAAATAAGTTGACAAAAAGGAGTGTCTGAGAGTATGAGGCAACACGGTGGCTTAGTGGTTAGCACTTTCACCTCATAGTAAGAAGGTCACTGGATCGAGTCCTGGCTGGGTCAGTTGGCATTTCTGTCTGGAGATTGCATGCTCTCCCTTTGTTGGCGTGGGTTTCCTCCAGGTGCTCCGGTTTCCCAAAGACATGTGCTATAGGTGAATTGAATAAACTAAATTGGCCGTAGTGTTTTCTTGTCATCAGAAAAGTCCAAACTAAAGAAAACCCAACATGTTTGAAAACTGTGTAAAAGCTTTTATTCTCCCTTTGGTCACAGATGTCACGGAACCCAATGAGATGGACCAATGAGATGGAGATGGATCTTTTTAGTTTTTTTCCTCAGGTGTTGTGTCAGTTGTCTATTACTATGATGCCATTGTTGTATTTTAATGTTGGCACTTTCAAATGAACTTGCCACTATTGGTTCTGTTCAGTGTTGAATATTTGTCAATTTAGAGTCATTTTTCATTTTAGCATGATTCATATATTTTTTTTTAATTCTTATTTTTTGTAGTTTTTTTTCTTCTTTTTCTTGTGTATGTTGTGTCATGGGCGACATGGTGGCACAGTGGGTAGCGCTGTCGCCTCACAGCAAGAAGGTTGCTGGTTCGAGCCTTGGCTGGGTCAGTTGGCATTTCTGTGTGGAATTCGCATGTTCTCCCTGTGTTGGCGTGGGTTTCCTCCGATTGCTCCGGTTTCCCCCACAAGTCCAAAGACATGCGGTATAGGTGAATTGGGTTAGTTAAATTGTCCATAGTGTATGTGTGTGAATGGGAATGTATGGGTGTTTTCCAGTAATGGGTTGCAGCTGGAAGGGCATCCGCTGCGTAAAACATATGCTGGATAAGTCGTTCTGCTGTGGCGACCCCTGATTAATAAAGGGACTAAGCCGAAAAGAAAATGAATGAATGTCAGGGCCTCACGGTGGTGCAGTGGGTAGCACGATCGCCTCACAGCAAGAAGGTCGCTGGTTCGAGCCTCAGCTTGGTCAGTTGGCATTTAAAACACAATTTAAAAAAATTATTAAACATATATCACAAGCCTCTAAGGCTACACAGATTTCACTTCAATCAGTCTTAAGCTACATTTTTCATTTGTAATGTATAAGGTGGAACAATTAGCACAGTGCAAAACCCACTACTCAATACTCTGGTGTACTTTTATAAGCATTTTTTACTCAAACCTTGAGTAGTATTTACAAGAAATATACTTTTATGTTTTAGTAAGGAATGATACTTTTAATCAAGTATGAATTTTCAGTAGTGTTTCCACCACCGTTTGTGCAAGAAACTATTTTCATGCTTTGAGGCCCCCCAAAAAATCATTTAAGAACCACTGTTCCTAGTCTAGGCCTTTCGGAAAGTAGCCGTTCTGTGTGGAAGATAATGCTTTCTGAGTCGGCTGACTCCTCTATTCCCGATCCCTGCTGGGCTGAAACATGGGGACTTCCCAAGCCAGACTCTGGGAGGTCAATCTTCTGAGGTAACCATTACCGGAGCTTGTATGTGGATCATCCCTGGCTAATCTTGCCCCTGCAGCTTGTCTCCCTAAAGCTTTTTCCTGCATGGAGCAGGGGCAAACGCAGCCACCCGTGCAGCAGGAGCAGCAGGAACCAGTGTGCCTTGCCAAAAAGACCTACAGAGAGATGCTGGTTAACCAACCGGATCAATACGGTGGGTTCTGTGATCTCTCGGACCCCTGCTTGTGTTATTATTTCCCTCCCTCCCTCAGATATTTAGCTAATAGTAAATATTAGAGTTGAGAGCTGGGCTAATGGAAGTACACGTTGCACATATTAGGCGTAAGAGCTCCTGTCGGCCATTAAGCCCGGTTGCTAAACGGTTAATAAAGAAAGCCTATTGTCTCTTGTCTAACAAGCCTCTTACCGTTGCTTCAAAATGTCTGGCATTCTCTTTCATAGCCGGTCCTCTGGGTCACCCGAAGACTGGAATCGCAGACAGACGAGAAGGAGAGAATGAGGAAAGGGGAGGACAGAATTACTCAGCCCTTGGAAAAGAATGAAAAAGGGTCAGATTTTAATGGTGGCCTGCCCAGCTCGGAGGATCCCATTGGTTTATTAGAGCAGAGCCTCTTACTACTCCAAATTACCAAGAGATAGTGAGAGAGTACAGCTGGATGTGTGTGTTTTTGAATATATATATATATTTCTTTTTTGTCTTTCTCTCCCCCATCTACATAGTTTTGGTCTTCTGGGTTGTTTTTGTATCAGGAAGTCTCCATGGGTAGTTTTTCCACTGACCACACCGCTCGTCTGCCCCCTGTCACAGTAGAGAAAAATAACAAGGTACAAGGGTTATTGAGACGCAGACGAGAAAGAGAATACAAAGGGAACAGCAAGACAGAAAGAGAATAAAATGAAGAGAAAATGTCACACGAGGTCGATCTAAAACAAAATTATAGGCAATTAGTGTGTCTTCTATCAATATCCTTTTTTTTTTTCACTCTCGAGATGATCTCTGAAAAGAGCATCATTATACCTATTTTGCATTATACTGTGTTACTGTTGAGCAGTTTAAAAGGTATTTCATCATCATTTAGTTATCTTTGTGTCATCCCAAATCTACTCCAAAAAGAACATTAGCAGAATGTCAGAGCTTCTTTTTTGTGCATATAGTGAAAGTAGATGAAGACTGAATCTCCAAAAATACCCCAAATGTAGTCCATGGCCCATATTTCAAGTCTAGCGAAGACATATAACAGTTTTATTTGAGGAAAACATAATTTACTGATAACCTTGCTTATCAGAAATGATCATTCACTTTAAAGGGGGAAGCTTAACTACAAATGAAACATTTGTCATTGCGAAGAAAGAGACGCATAGTAACAACTTGAAACAATAAAATAACATTGTTTTTAACTTTTTACAAAAACAGGATTTAAAAGTTTTCTGTAATATGGGTCAATATATGGGTCGTTGTGGTGCCTGCATCAGGGTAAGTTTGCAAACGTCATTTTAGAAATACGTAGAAAGCACATTAAATACAATTTAATGTTTCTAAATATTTTTGTGAACATAAACTGTCTAAATATGTGTGAAATAATTCACATTTTTATTCATTCATTCATTCATTTTCATTTCGGCTTAGTCCCTTTATTAATCTGGGGTCGCCACAGCGGAATGAACCGCCAACTTATCCAGCATATGTTTCACGCAGCGGATGCCCTTCCAGCTGCAACCCATCTCTGGGAAACATCCATACACACCCATTCACACTCATACACTACGGACAATTTAGCCTACCCAATTCACCTATACCGCATGTCTTTGGACTTGTGGGGGAAACCGGAGCACCCGGAGGAAACCCACGCCAACACAGGGAGAACATGCAAACTCCACACAGAAACGCCAACTGATCCAGCCGAGGCTCGAACCAGCGATCAGCGACCTTCTTGCTGTGAGGCGAACGTGCTACCCACTGCGCCACTGTGAGGCCCCTATAATTCATATTTTTATTTACTTGAAAATTAAACAACAAACTCTACCCTATATTTATTATGATTTATAAAAAAAATAAGTGCTCATACTTATTGCTGAGCAAAACCAAAAAATTATAAAAAATTATAATAGTTTATTATTTTTAATTTTAAATAATTTATTTTAATTATTTAAATCAATATGTAATTATTAGTTTGGGTCAGCACTGATCTTTTATTGGAGCGTTTTAATATTTCATTAAATTATTATTACTATCATTATTATTATTATTATTATTATTATTATTATTATTATTATTATTATTAATAATAATTTTTGACAAGACCTTTTGCTATATAAACTATTGTTACACTAAATGACATTTTTAATGGTAATAATGACATGATTTTGTAGTCATTTTTAAATTCAGTTCAACTGAACAGAATGTGGACTAATTAATATTTTGTGCTTTGATATCCCACTTTTTGACCCATGTATGTTAAAAATAGCACTTTGATATTCATCCAATCATTCATTTTCCTTTGGCTTAGTCCCTTTATTCATCAGGGGTCGCCACAGCGGAATGAACCGGCAACTTATCCAGCATATGTTTTACACAGTGGATGCCCTTCCTGCTGCAACCCAGTACTGGGAAACACCCATACACTCTCTCATTCACACACATACACTGCGGCCAATTTAGTTCATTCAATTCACCTATAGCGCATGTCTTTGGACTGTGGGGGAAAACGGACCACCCGGAGGAAACCCATACAAACACGGGGAGAACATGCAAACTCCACACATAAATGCCAACTGACCTAGCCAGGGCTCGAACCAGCGACCTTCTTGCTTTGAGGCTAACCACTGAGCCACCGTGTCACTGCACTTTGATATATTTAACATAAATAAACATTTGAAACAACAAACAAAACGACCTAAGAATGTCATTTTTAGGTTAGTTACCCCTTTAAAGTCAAACCACCCACTTAATGTGATGACATCATGGCGTTCCATGCCTGTTGCCAGGGGAAATTATAATTCCATCTTGTTTGTATGCATTCAATCATGCATGACGAATCACAGAAGTTTACTTGTTAGAATTTCCGTCTACAATTATACTTCCATAACTAACACGTAAGAGACTTTGAGAAAAAAAGAAATCTACACAGGTATGAGTCGGTGCATGTGTGTCATGTTAAGCAAATCTGATGTTTCACTGGAGCCTGGTTAAGTTCTGGTTAAGGGGATCACGGTTCATGAAGTGCACTGCAGAGCAACACTGCCACCTAATGGCCACTGTGACACCGATTCAAGCTGCCACCTGCATCTAGAAGTGTGTGGATATGCTTTTGCGTGTGCATGCATCTGTATGTGATAAAAGGCAGAAGATGAGAAACGGTTATGGATTATGGGCTACGCTGAAAATCCAATACATCTGCCATATGAATAGGAAACGTTAAAAGCGGGAGAGGGAAAAAAAGAGAAGAAGAATTGAGGGTTGGAGGAGCAGTGACTCATATGAATCATATGAATGCACATTGGCGCTTTATTTTGTAACTCGCAAAAGCTCAGTAACATGAAGGTTAGCCAAGGACTCCCAAAGTGGCAATAAAATTACTGTAGTGTGGGCTTTTACCAAATGCATGTAAAAACAACCTGTAAAAGTAATGGGCCAGCAATCACAGGAGTCAGCATCTCTGCTATATTACGCTACCCTGAACTCTGTCTCATTCTTTCTCTATCTCTCCTTCTCTTTCTCTCTCTCCACACTCTTGGCTCGGAAATGAGTACATCTCACACATCATAATTCTATTCTCCCCATCTTCTCTCTCTCTCTCTCTCTTGCGCACACACACACACACACACACACACACACACACACACACACTGCCCGCTTCAGTAAACCAATACATCATTTCCCTAGTAGAGTCTGTCTGCTCTCCTCATCTGTTAGACACGGGTTTATGAAGCATCAGCACAGTCCAGGCAGGAGCCCTTTACCATAGTGCAGGGTTCAAACCATGAGTCCTCTACGGGTCCTTGAATGCATATATCTCTGTTTTCACTTTATAACTTAAGAGCAGCTACATTTGACACTGAATTTAATGTGGTCTCTCAAAATAACTTGAGTTTTCTGGATTTGCTCCATGTCTTGAATAGCTTTCAATTTATCTGTATGTTACAGTACTCTTAAGGCCAATTCAAAATGCAGTGACAGACGGCGACGGACACTTTTTTTTATCGTGTTTAGTCGGATCAGTGTGTTACCCTTGTCGGTGTCTGTCAGAGCTCGTTTTTTGCTGATTGAATATGCTGAATCGTCATAAAATGTCTTATAGTGACGGTCTGTAATCTGCTGATTGTCCACATTTGGCAGCATCTATTGACCAAGTAGACTTTTTAGCAGAAATCGCATTTAAAATGTGCTCTTTCTCGTCCAGGAGAACAAAAGTTGTGTATTAATATTCACATATATATATATACATATACATATATGCATATATAATATAATATAATATAATATAATATAATATAATATAATATAATATAATATAATATAATAATATATACATATAATTCAAATGCTTCTGAATGTGGAGGGGGAAAAGATCTCAACAATAATCCCATTCAAAACCTTTATAAACAAATCTAGTCAAAAGTAGTGTAAAAGTAATCCAAAAGAAGTCAGTAGTAATTTGTAATTAGGTACAATTAAGGAATCTACCACTTCTGGGTGCTCCGGTTTCCACCCCAAGTCCAAAGACATGCGGTATAGGGTAAGCTAAATTGTATGTAGTTTATGTGCGTGAATGAGAGTGTATGGGTGTTTCCCAGTAATGGGTTGCAGCTGAAAGGGCATCCGCTGCGTAAAACATATGCTGGATAAGTTGGCGGTTCATTCCTCTGTGGCGACCCCTGATTAATAAAGGGACTAAGCCGAAAAGAAAATGAATGCATGAATGAATGAAAAAAAATTATTGCGAATTGTCATGAGATTATGTTGGATTGAGTGCTTGTTAGTGCAGTCAGCCAATTACATGGCAGCAACTGCTTTTAGGGCATGTATATGTGGTCAAGAGTTTACAGAGAACTGTGTAAACAGAGAGTCAGAAAAGAGACAGAGAGAGAGAAGGGGGTAAAAAAATGTGGGTAAAAGTGCCAGAGGCCAGAAGAGAATGGCCAGACTGATTTAAGCTAACAGAAAGACAACTTAACCATGCAGAAATGCTTCTCTGAATGCACTGATCGTCGATGCAGATGAGCTAAAGAGGTGAGAAGGGTAACACTTTATTTTGATGGTCCTTTTGAGTATTAGTAGACTGTCTGCTTAATATCTGTTGATACTGCTCCTTCAACAGACATTTAACTGACTATAAGAAACTTTGCAAGTACATGTCAACTTACACTAACCCCAACCCTAACCCCAACCTAACAGTCTACTTATAATCTAATGAGAATTAGTTGGGATGTAGATGCAATGTAGCTTAAATTCAACAAATGGACCATCAAAATAAAGTGTGGCCGTGAGAAAAGCTGAGAACAGAAAACTGAGACCACAATTCACATAGGCTCACCAAAATGTTGCTGACCATGTCCATGCCTTTGGCTACAATTGTCCCATCTTGTGATGGCTACTTCTAGCTGGGTAACATGCCATGTCACAGGGCTCCAATCATCTGAAATGGATTTCTTGAAGAAGACAACGAGTTCATTACTCAATTGATCTCAGTCTAACAGATAACCTTTGGGGTGTGCTGAAGGTTTCCATTACGAATAGCTGACAAATTTGCATTAACAGTGTGGTGACTGTATATGATGTTGATTGTATATGATGATGAGTCCAACCAGCCAGATCTCTTGAGGAAACTTAACTATCTTAAGTATTGTCAGAAAAGTGGTCAATTCATTTGAATTACATGTTTAAAAGGAGGCATGTCCCCAAATCACATGCCTAAACCCAACTGTCATTCAGGGTTGAGCAAATCATACTAAAATGTACAAATTCAATTGCACAATTTAAAGCAAATTTGCCACTAAATCAAAAAGTTACAAACTGCTGTCAGATTGCGTTGGTCCAACTCAGTACTAGCAAGGTGTACCTATAATGACCTAATCTGGCCAGTGAGTGTGTATTATTATTTAAGGGCCCTGTCAAGCTATTGCACAAGGTCCTTAAATATCACTTAAATGTTAAAACAGCCCAATTAGTTGTTTCAAAACTTGCTTACATGCAAGCAGGATGGCAAACACCAGGAACTGGAAATGTTTCCCTGCTCTGGCATTCATGAGTATGCATATTTCAAAGCAAAAATCAATTAGTGGCCTCCTTTGCCCTTTGCAATTTTGCTGCTGCATTTTACAAGTTCCAAACTTGTAAGCAAACGTCTTCCTGTAAGCCCCCACTCATTCCCCATGAGCTCTCCCCGATTACGCTGATCTCTCAGAGACAAATCGCTGACTCCGGGCTTGGGTTTCCTGCCCCTTCCTGGAACTCTCCTTTCATCTCTCTTTCCCCTTTTTTCATCTATTTTTGGGGCCTAAATGATATTGAAAGGCAGTGTTCCAGTCCTCTGTTCAACTAAGATAAGATTATTGATGTGGACGCATCTAGCTGAGCTAACGCAACCCTCTACAACCAATCCATCCCTTACCTACACACCCCTGCCCCTCCACACACACGCACACAAATAAACTTTTAACTCTCTGAAAACTGTTGTGTACTGATTAACTCCAATTTCCATTGTACTGACTTAAATAGCAATCATAAGTATTGATAATATGCTAAATGTTCCAGGGCATGTCCATGCGTACATGGGTATTTTAAAAAAACCTTCCCACCTTCCCAAAAAAGTTTTTCCCACCTTTGTTTTTTTTTTAATAAATAAATCTCTGTCCACATAAAAGTCTGTCTTTGCGTTATGATGCACTGTCAAGCATTATGCTGTGTTCACTCCAAATGTGGTATTGAGTATTCATAACTGAGTAAACAGAGGCAAATTACCTTTATGCAGCATGAGTGAGTTTGAATGAGACTGTGAAACACGTTTGCCCTGAATGAGCGGAATTCACCTCAATCGCATCTACCGGGCAAGTTCAAATAACTAAAATGGAAAATTCAAATGGGGTGAAAAACATCCCGTGAGTAAATTAGAGAGAGTGCTGCTCTGTTCCACATTTCCACGTCACATGGCAATAAATCCAGTCACACAATATCAATTTAACGAGAGTTTCTGAAAATCTTCACCCAGGCATCACACCCTGGTTTGGAAGTGGTGTTAGTGAGGCCAGCAGGGGAGTGAGGCCAGCAGCGATCTGTATGCATGCTGATATAGTGAAGGGGATGCTATACTTTCTGTGAGCACTATCTTTCAGATGTGATGTTAAACTGAGGTCCTGACTCTCTGTGGTCATTAAAAATCCCATGGTACTTCTCGTAAAGAGTAGGGCTGTAACCCCGGTGTTCTGACCCTCCCTCAGCCCTTACCATCATGGCCTCCCAATCATCCCCATCCACTGAATTGGTTCTTACACTATTTCTCCAAAAATGCACATTACTATAAAATAAAATGCACATTACTTACAGGCAGGAGTTTTCAGAAAGTTTTGGTTTCAATCACCTGATGCTGTGTTTTCGTGTTGACGAGCGACCAAACCTTGTGAAAAAATAAAATGAAATTAAACTGCGGTTTTGAAAATACCCTTGTTTGTGTGTACAGGGCCTCAGTCACAGCAATGCGAACAGACATGTCTTCAAGCTGCCTTTTGTTAGCCGCTCTGGATGGGTTTCCTAAAAAAACAAAAAAGTGGAATTTGTTAATTAACCTTTCGGGCAAGTGCGTTCATTGTGCATCTGATTAAAGCAAAGCATCCGACGTTTGAAGCTGGGTCATCGCTCTCATCTTCCTCTTCATTTCTTCGTTGTCATTTCTGACTTGCTGCCTTTCACCCTTTATAAGAGAGAGAGAGTAAATGACTGTCAGTGCTGTGCTCTCTCAGCCTCCATTCTCTCCTGTTCCTCGCTCTTCACTGTTTATCATTGCACCACTCCACTGTGGAACGCCGCACTGTAACTATAGTAACCTCTTAGCAGGTTGCTGTAGTGATATAGTGTATTCCTGAGTGGAAAAACAGAGAACGAATAAACCACCAGATGCTTCCCTCTTTTTACTCACTCTTGTTCGAGCAACCATCAAAACTGCCCAGGCAATGTGCTTTCCTGTGGATTATATAAATTAAACACAGTTTGGATTCATAAACGACAGAGGACAGTGATATCAGAGGACAAGCTAACACAGACCAAGAGAGAGTATGCAAATGCAAGCAAATGGATGTACACATTATATAACCAGATTGCATGTGTGTATTATTTGTAATTAGATTACATTTTAATATGCTAATACTCAGATTATTATAATTATTATTATTTATTTATTCATTTACTATTCATTCATTTTCTTTTCGGCTTAGTCCCTTTATTAATCTGGGGTCGCCACAGCGAAATGAACCACCAACTTATTCAGCATATGTGTTACACAGCAGATGCCCTTCCAGCTGCAACCCATCACTAGGAATCACCCATATACTCTCATTCACACACATTCACTACGGAATTTAGCTTACCCAATTCACCTATAGCGCATGTCTTTGGACTGTGGGGGAAACCGGAGCACCCAGAGGAAACCCACGCGAACACCGGGAGAACATGCAAACTCCACACAGAAATGTTAACTGACCCAGCCAAGGCTCAAACCAGCGACCTTTTTGCTTTGAGGCAATTGTGCTACCCACTGCACCACCGTGCTGCTCTTATTCACTATTTATGTTTTTATTCAAATAATATTTAATTTCACTTCACAAAAACTTATTGTAAAGTATTCATTTTCTTTCACCCATCTATTTTCTGACTGTCAAAGTAGCAGTAGCATTTAATGAATTACCAATGACCACAAAAATTTAAATGATAATAATAATTATAATAATTATAATAATAATTATAATAATAATAATAATGGCCTCATGGTGGCGCAGTGGGTAGCACGATCGCCTCACAGCAAGAAGGTCACTGGTTCGAGCCTGTGTTGGCATTTCTGTGTGGAGTTTGCATGTTCTCCCTGTGTTGGCAAGTCCAAAGACATGCGGTATAGGTGAATTGGGTAGGCTAAATTGTCCGTAGTGTATGTGTGTGACTGGGTGTGGGTGGATGTTTCCCAGTGATGGGTTGCAGCTGGAAGGGCATCCGCTGAGTAAAACATATGCTGGATAAGTTGGCGGTTCATTTCGCTGTGGTGACCCCAGATTAATAAAGGGACTAAGCCGAAATGAAAATGAATGAATGAATAATAATAATAATAATAAACAATCTTTAAAAATTTCAAAAAAGGTTAAGCAAATTAACTGCAATTAACTTTGAATTATGGGTGAACTATCAGTTCAGTACTTATGTGTATCAAACTGTGTATGTATATATATATATATATATATATATATATATGTGTGTGTGTGTGTGTGTGTGTGTACCGCCATGGTAACCCTCCTAGCTATCCATTTCATTGTGAGTAAAAAAAAACTTTGTTTATGCCTCTGTAAATCAGTGTATTGTGAAGTATTCATTGACTGTCAAAGTAGCGTTTAATGAATGTATCAGCGACCACAAAAATAAATAAATAAATAAATAAATAAATAAATAAATAAATAAATAATGTTCTAGTGAAGAAAAAAGTAAAAAAAATAAAGTTAAGCAAATTAACTGCAACTTTAATTATGACTGAACTATCTCTACTTTTGCTCAGGGAATGTTGTATGTAGACAAAATTGATGTTGGAAGTATAAAACATCATAACATTTATTTTTAAAGGAAAAAAGGACTTCATGAGGTTTTCTTTGCATTAACTGAAAAATGCCACTTTTTTTTTTTAACTCTGGAAAAAATTCTGTCTTTTCATGTTTTTAGACCAAAAATATTTTAAATTGGACTTTGAAAAGATTCAGAAAGAAACTTTAAGTTCTCCTGTTTAAAAATGATATATGATACACAAAATAAAACTGCTTGTAAAAAAAATGTATAATACAGGCCCATCAGGTGCCCACAAAATAGCTGTAGGTCTTTAAGGGTTAATACTTCTGTGTGTATATATGTGAGGGTGTATTGTCATGGTAACCCTCCTAGCTACCCAGTTCAATGTGAGAAAATCCTTATAAAAAAAAAAACAAGATCCTACTTACGAGTCTATTTCCCTGTCTGAATGATTCAATTCTCGCAAATGTGTCTGGAGTGAAAATAACTTTGTTTATGCCTCTTTGTAAATGCAAAAAAACATCAATTTGTAACAAAATGGAATTGAGTTTAATTCAAGTATGCATGCAATAACACAAGCTCCATGTTATACTAAAAAAACAACCTTTTGTCAGGTAAAAAAACATTTCTGAGCTGTACTTAAATGGCACAATGGCAGTCTGTGATGTGCAGATGATGTCTGAGGGGAAAATTGCTCCGTTATCTGTGTTTTTTCGCTCGGCGGATGTGGGGGACTGCAGCAAATTGAAATGCGCAGTGCTAAGGGGCTGCTTTTCTCCGGTTGAGTCCAATCGCTCATGGTTTATCAGGAGTCAACCTCTGGGCACATTAGCAGCAGACTGGAGGTGGAGACTGAGCATCCACAGAGCGTCAATCTAATTCTCTGTGTGCGCTCGTTCATCCTTCCTTCATATTCATGTGTGGGTTATATGAGATGCAATTATGAACTCTTTGAAATCATGGAGTATTTTATGAGATAGCATGAAGTTATCGCTCTTTGTCTTTTCTGCTTTATCTCTCTCTCTCTCTCTTTCCTATTCTCAATATGCCACCGTTTTTGCTTTGGAAATCTCTCTCATATTTTTTCATTTAAAGCCGGTTAGAACTGCAGGCGTGTGTGTGTGTGTGTGTGTGTGTGTGCGTGCATGTGTGTGTGTGTAATGACACCATCACCTCCTCTAACAGGGTCATTTGTTGCTTTTCCAATATACCATTACGCCCAAACAGCTATTTCTCACTCAAATGGAAAATGTGGATGTGGAAAAGATTTCTGCTCAACTTGATTGTTTTCCACACGCCCTTCCAACAAATCTCCAGCTTGTTCTCCGGCAGCCTCGGTCGCACATTTGCTTTGATCGTAACAAGTCTGTCAGTGTGTTTTGTGGATTTAGGCTCATTGGATAACACCGCTTTTCCCTTGCTGTAATTTATGTGGCTAATTTTCAATGCTAATGCTGTGGTTTGGTGTTCAAACCCTGGTAGTCGATTGGAGGTGAAATAGAAGAAAAGAAAAGCCATTTTGATATTGAATCGGGAAATGTTTCTGAAGGGATTTGTGAGCTTTTCTCTTCACCTGAGACGGTGAGATGGTTAGCGGATATCAATGTACCCAAAAGACAAATGCTTTTGTCTCCTTCCTCCCACGACTTTCTACTTCGTCTCGTTCTCCTCCTCTCGACGCTTCCCTCGAGGTCTGCAATTAACGCTCTCGCTTTCCTTCCAAAGTGTGGGACGGACTGGAGCATGGAAGGTGGAGGTGGCTATAATGCAATTTAGTCTGATTTAGCCTTTTTTCCCAGTGATCAGAGCTGTCAGCGTTCAGTAATGATCCTCTCATTGACATAGCAGTCAACAGCTCTTCAGGAATCTCACTCCCCACTGCGCTGCGCTTCATACGTATTAACACTCTGCTAACCATAGAGAGAGACAGAGAACAGGTGTAACACTGTTCACTTCTTGAAGCTATTGTGTCTGTGGCTATTTAATATGGACGCTGCAAAATAAGTATTTATACATTAAATTTATGCTTATAATTGTACAATATCTGATGCTTGCACACTACTGTTCAATGGTCTAGGGTTAGTGGTATTTTTGAAGATAGTTTTACTATTCTTTCAAAGGTGCAGTATGTAAGTTTGACACCCAGTGGTTGAACTAGGTATTGCACTCCTGGATCAAAACACATTTTCACTCAGCTCCTCCCCTGACGAGTCCCCGCAAGCGCAGGTTGCCAGATTGGCATGAGTGTGCCTTACTATCGAGCCTAAAGGCTGATTTGGCCCGTTTTCTGACTAAAAGCACCGGCACATGACAGAAGAAATATTTTCCATACTAAAAGGAGTTTTTGTCCTGACCAACACCTGAAATTTTAGAAACGGCTTCTATTTCTTACAGGTGAACAACGATCACCTCAGGTACACCACACGTGCTTTATTCAGTGGTAAATGCTGTTAATGTGAGTTTGAATGCCATTTTATGTGACATTTATTGCTATACTACTGAAAGCAGCAGCAGATAGTTCAACAGAAAAAAAGAAACTAGCAGGTTTGTGAGAAGTAAAGGTTGAGTAAATGATGGCAGAATTGTGAGTTTTTGGTGAACTATCCCTTTAAAATGGACTTTCTAGAAGATTACTGGACTGGGATGCAGAAAACAGCATGTTTTACGTTTTGGACATGGATTATTTTAACAACTTTGTTTGCAAAGCTTTTCAGAAATGAAAAGTGTTTTTTTTTTTTAGCATTGTTGGATAAACCTCTTCATATTTTTGTTTAGTTTGACTGTGTATATTATGTTATTTCCCATGTATCATAAGTAGTTTATTTCTTTAAAGTGCCTTTGGCCACTTTTTTAAGTCATCTTGACTTCCAAAGTGCTATCAAATCTTAAGTCTTCCGTTCTGTTCTAGTTTATGGCTGTACCCTCTGTACTTTGTTGTAAAAACACAAAATCTAGTTCTTTAGTGGAAAAAAAAGCTAGTTTTAAATTGTGTTTACTGGAAAAAGTCAGAGATGTTTGGCAGGATGTTTCGTAATAGATATCTGTGAAGAAATATGTATATGTATACATCCCACGCTCTAAAAAGAGACATGAGTCTGATATTAAATCAAACACTGAATGCTAATCCCCCTCAAGTGCAACCGTTCCTCTGTTTTTCTTCACAATTGTGTTTCCAACGTTCCTGGAAGTGCGCAGTCCAGTTGCCAGGAGAGTGAACGTGGCTTAATGAAAGACTCCCATGGCTAAACACACACTGGTGTCTTTGATCTGCAGAAATCAGGCTAAATGCCACGTGCGCCTCTCTGATTAGGCCGTAATGAAATGAATTAGCCAGAGACTGCATGAGCCGCTCTCTACGGGCGAGCTCGCGGCACAGACAATAGAGAGGACAGGACGAGCAATTACCACGAGAGGACTACGATTGTAGCGGGGCTGTAGGATTTGCGCAGTAGCGAACGCACACACCGTGATTCACGCATGAGGCGAGACTCTAAAAATATGCATTTTCATGAACAGTCACACATTTCGCAGACCTCAAAGCACCCATGCAGCGTCTGCTCAGAAACACACTCTCGAAAAGCCCTCTTAGCCACACAGCATGCATTCACACATGCAAGCAGCACACATTAAAACGTCAAAGATAATTGCGACTGGTTGCAAATGAAATGTGCATTACAGAGGAGCGCTGATCTGCCCTATTAACAACCTGCTCCAAATTACAAGACGCACATGCTCCTGCTGAAAGGCATCACTGACTATATACAGTTGAAGTCAGAATTATTAGCCCTCCTGAATATTCATTCATTTTCATTTGAAT
>CAIGQW010055024.1:16256928-16267031 GCA_903798125.1 Danio choprae | reverse complement strand
GGCTAATAATGATCTTAAAATGGCTTGAAAAAAATTATTAAAATTGCTTTTATTCCAACCAAAATGAAACAAATGAGGCTTTTTCCAGAAGATAAAATATTATAGGAAATACTGTGAAAAATTCGTTCCTCTGTTAAAGATCGGTTCTGAAATATTTTAAAAAGAAAAAAATCACAGGAGGGCTAATAATTTTGACTCGTGTTTAAAATATATGAGACTAGTAAATAAAGATGCTGTACTACAAGGGGTGGTGATGGCAGCCACTATTCAAATGGGGCTAGTTTGCCCCGAGGAGTTACATTGAGATTTTTATTCCACCTGAATGAGGCGTAAGCGTGTGGCTTTAGTTTGGTGGTCCTTTGGGAAAAATTGACTCTCCATATTCTGTCATTTTTTGGTGTTTTTCATAAATCATTCTTATCTGGCAGGATTTATGTTTGTCTGTTTGTTCTGCAGACATTAAACCAATTGAAAGTTTTTTTTTTAATCCTGCGACTAAAACTGATACTGGATTTTCAAACTGTCTGTAAAACCTCATACTCTAGCTTCACCCCATCTCAATTTTAAAGTGCCGCACATATTGTATTTTGATTAATCTCTGCTGGTTTGCAATAAAACAGTAACAAAAGACTTAGCTGGGATTTAACTTTATTTTTCATGATTTAAGATTTTGGTCAAATGTGGTGTCAAAATACCAACTTCAATACCAGGTACTGAATTAAAAAAGTGTGATGATGATTCCTGCATTCCCTGCATAAAGTTTTTATTATTATTATATTTTTTTATAAATGTACAATAAAGTTGTTGTTGTGTCTTTGGGCCCTTGTAAAGGTGCAATTCACCAAAAAATAAGTCTCTGTCATTATTTACTCGCTCTTCATTTGTTCAAAATGAGTTTCTTTCTTCTGTTGAACACAAAATAAGTTATTTTGAAGAATGCTGGTTGATGGTACCCATTGATTTCTATAGTATATCTATTTTTTTACTTCTAGAGATGTCAATGGGTACTATCAAAAGGTATTTTTAAAAATATATTCTTTTGTGTTCTACTGAAAAAAAAAGTTGGTCATAAAGGTGTAAAACCACATGAGGGAGAGTAAAAAATGAGGTATGAGGATGATCTTTAAAATCTCTTTAAAGTCTTTTTGGGATCTTGGCCCTTAACTCTGGTTGAGATAATTATCTTTCAGCAACTGTTGTAAGAGCATACTTTCACTTTTGTCTACAATATTTCATGACATCCTGACTTGAAGTGACATACTTTTTTAACTGTACACTTTTTTGGAATCAGAAATTGACAGCTGGACTCACATTTAATCCCGAGCATGCTGGTGAGCCAGCTTGACCATTTTAATTGAAAAACAGCATACTGGTCCACCAGCTAGACAAAGGCTAGAAATAACAAGCACTAACCAGCATAAATCAGTATTTTGTTTTATTTATTAAGATGTTTGTTTATTTATTTAATAATCAGTCGCATAACTTTAACTCCACAAATCTTAATATCATAAATCACATGTATGTGGCTAGAGCTGCAATATTAGATTGTTTTTATTTATTTATTTACTTTTTTTTCCAGAGATGGGTTGCAGCTGGAAGGGCATCCGCTGTGTAAAACATATGCTGGATAAGTTGGCGGTTCATTCCGCTGTGGTGACCCCAGATTAATAAAGGGACTAAGCTGAAATGAGAATGAATGAATGAATATTTACTTTTTTTTCCATTTCCTGACAAGTAACAAGTTTGGACAAGCAAGGCTTCTTCTACTATTTTGACCTTTGTCAGATACCATATCGTAATCATTCATTATGAATTAAGATTTTTAACCTTTTTTGCTGACCTTTTTCTGGGCAAGACAACAGTTGGATGTTCCCATTCTGCTAGAATCCAATGTGATGTATAATTATGCAATTTGATTTGAATATCCCATGCAGAGTTCTGAATAACATTACATATATTGCAAGTTGCATTATCTAGTTTTGTTCCACCATCGACAAGTAAAGCCAAAGCTAGCTCCTGCACTGTAGTGGTGTTTTGTTCCAGAATGAATCAGTGTTTTGAACAATATGTTGGAGTGAATTCTTTGACACACTTATTTGAAAAGCCACAAGTTCAAATCTTGAAATAATAAATCATGGGTCTTTCTTAAAGGGACAGTTCAGCCAAAATCAAATCCTCAAGCAAATCAAATCATCCTCAAGCTGTTCAAAACCTGCATGAGTTTCTTTCTGAACACGATATAACATATTATGAACAATGTTGGTAACCAAAGAGATTACGTTCCAAATACTGTGCTAAGTCAACAGGTTAACTGTCTGGTTACCAACAATATCTTCAGAAAAATGACTATGGTTGCAGAACAGTACAGAGTGAGAAAATTACATCAGTCATAAGTAAATTATCAGAATTTTCATATTTGGGTGACTGTATCTTTAAGAACATGTCGCCACCTACTGGAAAAAAAAGATGTAACCCTCATAAAGAGTTTTATCTTTTCGATTCACCATAATCAGTAAAATAACAGCCTTCAAATGTTAATAATTGCAACTCAAACATCATGCAGAGAACTAACAGTCAGTTCTTTAAATGAAAGAAAGATACTCTTCATTTTGCTTCTGAAATGAGATGTGAATATGCAAATGAATGGCTTCTGGAGATTCATATTCATATGTCCATTTCAATGAAAGCACTTTCCTCTGTGCTCTCTTAAAATAAAAGCCAATTTAACATCTATGGAAGGAAGGCAGTTATTAATTGAACAATGTAGACCTGAATGCCCTTGAACTCATCTATTCATTAGTCAGAAGATTCGAGATTTGGAGATTTCTTTGGAAATCTAAAGCTTAAATAGAAAAATGCATTATCCTTCATTATCCGTGTGGTTTGGATTTGATTTTAACATCGTCGTAGCACTCATAACAACTGTGTGTTAGCATGGTAACAAAGTCTTCACATTAAAGAACTGTCAGATGACTGGCACTCAGCATAATTGCTAAGTGGAGCTCCCCAAACAGCAAGCCATTTCACAGCTATTTAAAGCTTAGCACAGCCGTGGGACAGATGTTTGTGTGTTTATGTACATGGTGAGCGCATTATGCATGTTGACTGTTTGGAAAATTCCAATTCTTGGAATTTAGTAACCAAACAAAGAAATATTAGCGTATTAGTTGTTTTATTATGCCATAACCATTTCTGTTCGCATTTTACAGGCTCGGTTTTATAAATATAAATGTGCTTTCTGAGCAATTGAACTGAGATTTAGTCACTTCTCATAGGGAAAATCCCAGTTTACAACATTCAGTTGTTTTAAACATTTGAATATAATGAAAATGTATATTCAAGAAGAAGAAGAAGAGCAATTCCTCTAATAGTAAAAAATACAGTATATGAAAAATAATGACAGAAATCATTCATTTCTACCATCATTTATAGAAAACACCCGCTAAAATGTCATTCTCTGTAACAATGTACCAAATAGTATAGCCCCAACATACATAATTAATTCATACTAATTAATGCTTTAAATTATTATCCATCAAGCCATTGGGTTTTACCTGTTTCCCAGCAAATAGGGTTTAATAATTGAAAATGTAATAACATTTGATTTAAAAACTGTTTTTTTTTTCTATTATGTTTGCAAAAAGAACAGATCCAGAGCATGTTTTTTCACAAAATATATATATTTCTTTATATAAATATGCTGGAAAAAAGTATATATACACTGTGTCTCAAAAAAAACAAGCAGTAATATATCATACAAAAATAAGACTGCTTATCGTACTATAGAAATAAGAATGACTAAATTTTGTACAGGAATAACAGCGCAATCTGTGCATTAGAATAATCCTTTTATTTACTTTCCCTGGCGAAGACGTAATGATGGCGTGATGATGACGTATTTATTTTTAGCTGCGTAAGACTTAAATAAAAATTGTGTTTTCGAATAAAGATTTCGATTGAAGTTTGATCAAAGGTTTACGAGAACTGAAAGGCTACAGTGCTTCACGTTTTCTTTGTGAATTTCCAACTAAAAACTGGACTAAAGGTGGATTGGATTATTTGTTGGCGAAAACTGATCGCACTAGATGGTCGTCCACTGGTCGTCCACGCACTGCCCGTACTGTTGAAAATATCACCACTGTCGAAGACATGTTACTGAGCCAAGAAGACGCACCACACACCCAGCGCACTGTCCGGAACTGGAGTCTGGAAAAAGTATACATATTATAGAATTTCATCTATTAGGCATCTAATTACAAAATATAATTAAAGTTGGAGGTATTTTGATGGAATTATTGTGCTTGTTTTTTATTTTTTTTGAATATATATGTATATATATATATATATATATATATATATATATATATTGCTCAGCAAATATGAGTACACCACCCACAAATCTCTCATTTAAATTAATATTTTCTATAGGATGCTTTACAATATTATATTTGTGCATATACATTAGTTTAGTCAGTACTGAAGCCAAATCTGGAGCTAATCTAACAAAATAACAAAATGGGGTGTACTCATATATGCTGAGCACTGTACATACCATTATTATTATTATTATTAATATTATTATTATGAGACATTAGAGTAAAATCAATTTGTGCTTTGATAACTGAATTATCATCATCATCAACCTGCATATGCTAATCTCATATCTCATCTAAATATATTACAATTGCTTTTGTATATTACAAAAGTGCATGCATATTTCCCCTTCATCTCATCCTATACGTTTAAGAATAAATCTCATAAAATCCTGTTCAGATGTCCGTTTAAAAAAGCAACAGCAAAAAGTCTCAGTTCACTCTTGACAATTCAGACCATTTCAAGCTAGTCTTTTCAACAGAACAGAGACGTTCAGATGCACAAATTCACTGTGCTTTAGCCCTGCACTAGAGTGGCTCTTCTAAGTCATTTGCTTGGCTGGGCTGTGAGAGAAACCCTGAATGTGAACCGCATATCAACCAGTAAGAGTTACTCAAACACACCCACACATACACACTCCCTCAGCCTGATATAAATCCACATACATCAAACAACATTCAAACACGCAGCATCCACCACATGCTTTCAAGTGGACGTGTGTAATGTGCTTCTGGGCTGCGTGTGTGTGTGCATGTGGATGTATCTTTGACACCTGCCTGTTTGATGAGGTCACAGAGGGAGAATACAAAGCTGATCCACAAGCACACGAGCCAATCCCTGATCCCAAGCGGACTGTCGTTACCGAGTGACAAGCCCAATACCTGCTTTTGAACTTCACTCTGCTCCGGCTCTCTCACTTTACATTTCCCCTGCTTCACAAACAGCCGTGCCTTTCTGTACATCCCATTGGAGGAGCCCATTTATCCGTCCATGACTGTGTTGGGCTCTGCTGTACAAGGGCATCTTGTTTTCTTTACCTTGCTCTGTAATATCAGTCGTATGTGATGAAGTGGCAAAGGTCAGCTTTAGTCTTCTGGTTTCGGCTGCTGGTTCCATGAATCATCCATTACTGACTCTGCTGCTCAGAAGATATACTTTTCAGATGGAGAATTGAATTTTCCCACAGCTACATACTGCACATCCAGTCTGTGGTGAGAGACATCTTATTTAAAATTGTATTTATTTTAAAAAAATAGTAAAACACTTACACATCTATCTATCTATCTATCTATCTATCTATCTATCTATCTATCTATCTAGTAACTGCATGGCATAAACACACTCAAGCAATTTCTTAAAATCCACCAAGATTAGCCTAGCAACCGCCTACAGCACCTTTACAATTGCATAGCTACTACTTAGCACCAGTAAACCCTAGCAAACTGTCTAACAACCACCCAAAAATAGTACAAACATCCTAGCAACCACCAAAAACACCATAGCAACAGTCTAGCAACACCCTAGCAATCACCCAGAATGTCCTTGCTACTTCCTACCAACTACCTCTAAAAGCCTAGAAACTGCATATAACAACCATCTTACAACTCCTCCAAATACCCTAGCAACACCCTTACACTCACCTAGAATACCCTATTGCCTACCAACCACCTATAACAGCCTAGAAACTGCATATCAACGACCTTACAACCCTCCAAAAGCAACAGCCTAGCAACACCGTAGCAACAGTCTAACAACATCCTAGCAATCACTCAGAATACCCAGAATATGCCTGAAGTCATTGCATTTGGGAACAGAGATGAGGTTCTCAAGGTGTGAATGCGTACTTTGGCTCTAAGGGTCAAACAACCAAAAATAAGGTCAAGAATCTTGGTGTGATTCCGGAGTCTGATGTGAGTTTTGGTAGTCATGTTAAAGCAGTAAGTAAATCAGCATACTATCATCTCAAAAACATTGCAAGAATTAGATGCTTTGTTTCCAGTGAAGACTTAGAGAAACTTGTTCATGCTTTTATCAGCAGCAGTGTGGATTACTGTAACGGCCTCCTCACTGGCCTTCCCAAAAAGAGAGTCAGACAGTTGCAGCTCATCCAGAACACTGCTGCCAGGATTTTGGCCAGAACCAGAAAATCAGAGCATATCGCACCTGTCCTCAGGTCTTTACACTGGCTCCCAGTTACATTCAGAATAGATTTTAAAGTATTATTACTTGTCTTTAAATCATTAAATGGCCTAGAACCTCAATACATTACAGATATGCTCACTAAATACAAACCTAATAGATCACTCAGATCATTAGGATCAAGAAAATTTGAAATTCCAAGAGTTCAGTCAAAGCAGGGTGAATCCGCCTTCAGCTACTGCGCCCCCCCCACTGCTGGAATCAGCTTCCAGAAATGATCAGATGTGCTCCAACATTAGGTACATTCAAATCCAGACTTAAAACTGTTCATCTGTTTAACTGTGCCTTTACTGAATGAGCATTGTGCTACATCCAACACATTGCACTACTATGTCTTTCTTTTCTTTTTCATTCTTTTATAACCCATTTTAACCCATTTTAATCTGTTTTTATCTGTTTTAATCATTTTAATTATTTTAATCATTTTTATTTTTTTGTTTCTTTTATTCTTGTGTATGTAAAGCACTTTGAATTATCATTGTGTAGATAAACTTGCCTTTGCCTTGCCTTACCAACCACCTAAAACAGCTAAGAAACTACAAATAGCAGCCAACTTACAACCACCCAAAACACCTTAGCTACAGTCTATCAAACACCCTAGCAATCATTCAGAATATTCTAGCTATTGCCTACCAACCACCTATAACAGCCTAGAAACGGCATAGCAACAACCCTACAACCACCCAAAACAACAAAACACCCTAGCAATTGCAGCCACCCAGTACACTTTAGCAGCTGCCTAACAACCACCTTACAGCCACACGCAGTGCCCTAGCAACCACATAGCTACCACCTACAGAATAACCTAACAACTGTCTAACTCCCACCTGTAACACCATAGAAACCACAGTGCAACTGCCTAACAACAACCCAGCAATCTATCTATTTTTATTTAATTTTTTCTGTACTTCTATGGGTCGAATTTTTCAAACTGTTTTAAACTTCAAGCTTTTACATCTACTTCATTCTCATGCCAGACAAACTATATGTCTGTGTGCAAAAACAAATATATAACACCAAACTGAACTAATTGTTTTGAAATAACACATTTGTATCTGTGACAGCCTTAAGCTCTATATAGTGCGAAAAAAGAAAAGAAATGTTTTGTCAGTAAGAGATGTTTTCTGCCTGTCAATCATTCTGAACTTTCACAGGGTAGCCCATATAAGGAAAGCAGGAAACTGTTGGAGCGGATCATTCAAGTCATCGCATTCAGCTTCATGAACTGCTGTCAGTTGTTAGTTTGTCGTGTAAGAAAGCCAGTTTGCTTCTTTTGCTTTTGACAAGTTTGACAACACTGACATGATGTGCTGCTGCTCTTCTGCCTCTGATTGTGGCTTTGTAGGACAGGGATTTATAAAGAAGAGGGATCTCTAATTTACTGGTTTAAGGTGTGGCCACGCAAAACTTAAGCATATGAAAAAATAAACAGGGGCCGGTTGCACCAGCAGTGCGTAAGTTAAAACGTAGCCTAGTTGTGACTTAAAGGGACACTAACTTGCTTTAGTAACATTACATTAGTAACGTAACATTACTAAATATTTTTGTGTTGCACCTCCGAACTTAGTGTAAATGTAATGCTAAGTTCCAACTAAATATTTACAGCAGCCTCCCTGCATGTATAAGGGTAGAAAAAATATGGCCGCAAGATTAGTTTACATTGAGGAGCTCATTATGATAATGAAGAAAGATCTCCCTCTACTCACAGCCTTATTTTCCTCCCAAATCTCGCATTTGATCAGTGAAAGAAGAGTAAAATTTTCTATCAAGGAGTGTTTTGTGTTAATTGTAATTAAAATGAGAATTTATTATTCATATTCAGTTTTTCTTCCTGCTCTTTTCTCTTTCTTATGTAGGATATAAAAAAAATCAAGTATGTTTTGATAACTTTGTGTATTTCGCATGCATTCACAGCTCGCGATGCAGGTGTGTGCGTCGTCTGTTATAAGTGACTCACTGTAATTTAATGTACAATAAAAACATAATTTATCATTTCATTTTCATAGGACAGTTATATATCGATGCATTAGTTGCAGATTTTTAAAGCAGTTTAACGATTTAAATGCTTTTTATTGGATGTTACGTCATTTAATGCAACTCCGCATGACTTTACGTAGAGCTTATGACCTACTAACTACGGTTTGCCCTAAGACCATGTGGTGCATCCGAACTGAGAACAAATTTAGTTACAAACTAGCTAGTAGTTACCATGCCCCTAGTGAGGACTTTACGTTCCTGTTTAAGAAAGAACTTACAGCTGGTGCAAACCTACCCAGATTCCCAACCCTGTTCCTGAAACCACACCAACTAGGCACATTTTGCATGTTTCCCTTATCTAACCCATATATATATATATATCAGGTTTTGAAGTCTCAACTAACAATGTGACAAGTTGAATAAGGTGTGTTTGATTAAGAAGTATGTGCGTCTCCAGTAAAAATCGAGGTCTGAACACTGCAATACAGGCTTTCTGTTTTTAGTTAATATAATAAATGGCAAACAGAAACTGAAAAAGTTCAAACATGTTTAACAATTTTTACAGAAATTCAAAAATGACATTGACATCTCTTGCTCTTTCTGTGAGTCTTCTTCTGAGTCTGTTGCTCACTTATTTTGGGAATGTCCCTTTGTTAAATCTTTCTGGTCTGATGTGAATACTCTAATTGTCCAAAAGGTTTGTGGTGATTTTTCTTTAAGCTATAGACGTAATATTTTGGGGTATTACATTAAAGAAAAACAATTCCTTAATTCAAGTTTTTGTATAAACCTAATATTATTTATTGGAAAGTTTTTTGGCCACACTTTATTTTGATGGTCTGTTTGTTGAATTTAGTTACATTGCATCTACTGTACATGCCAATTAATTCTCATTAGATTATAAGTAGACTGTTAGTAATTTAGTTACTTAGGTTGGGGTTAGAGCTAGTGTAAGTTGACATGTACTTGCAAAGTTTCTTATAGTCAGTTAAGCGTCTGTTGAAGGATCAGTATCAACAGATATTAAGCAGACAGTCTACTAATGCTCAAATGGACCATCAAAATAAAGTGTTACCAGTTTTTTTTATACACAAGTGTAAATATACTAAATGTAAATGAGAATTGGATCTGTACTTGAATACCATTTCAGAGTCTCATAACAAGAAAGCAATTAATATTTCTAAAACATGTGCTTTATTTAATATAATACATTTATTCGTGTGTTGTCTTCATGTGCCCTTTCTCTCCTTTTTAAATAAAAAATATATATTATTTTATTGTCTTTTTTTCTTTCTCACTGTCTTTCTCTTTGCCATACCATTGTAATACTTTTTTCAAATTCGTCATTCTCTTTTTGTGCAAAAAAGTAATGTTTGCACTGTTTGTATTATACTTATTCTTCTGGATTGTCATTGTAATTACCTGTTATTGCAGGTACAATAAAACTCCACTCCACTTTCCTGCAACTATGCAGCTTTCATAATGTATATACTTTTTGCAGTCTTTCTTCTTTCTTTCTTTCCTTCTTCCAAAGTTCATTGATTATTAGAAAA
>CAIGQW010055024.1:16234267-16244617 GCA_903798125.1 Danio choprae | reverse complement strand
GTATAGGTGAATTGGGTAAGCTAAATTGTCCGTAGTGTATGAGTGTGAATGGGTGTGTATGAATGTTTCCCAGAGATGGGTTGCAGCTGGAAGGGCATCCGCTGCGTAAAACATATGCTGGATAAGTTGGCGGTTCATTCCGCTGTGGCGACCCCAGATTAATAAAGGGACTAAGCCGAAATGAAAATGAATGAATGAATGAATAATTTAAATGTTAATTTCGAATAAATATTCAGAAGCAAGCAGTAATCTTCTAAATAAAGTCGGAAATAAGTGAAACATTTTATACATGTAAAAATAATAGTGTTTCTTAACACAATACATAGTTTGAAACACTTCTTTATACTTTAAATATTTATTAACATGTTTTATACACTTCAGTTTTGCAACTTTATAGGGCTCTTTAGCTACATATCTGTATCAAAGTGAAACCTATTGTACTTTGATTTCGTAGAGTAAACTTTAGCACTTGTAAAGTTTAGTCAACTAAAACACATGCCGCTTAAATCGCAGTTTAATGACAGCATCAGTCAATCAGCCAATCAATAAAGCCATAGATTAACCAATCAGTTATGTGCTCGTTAATGGCACAGGCTCAAGGCAGTAGCAGTACAGAAGATCAGTCCTTCATAACGATGCTTTAATGTTAGTCTTCTAAAGAAAGCAAGTTTATTAATTGCCTCACGCAGATCACACATCCAGCCCGATACCCCTTGTCACACGTTCAGAAGAGATGGATGCCTCTTTAGGCTGCACTGCTCTCACTTAGGGGGAATCAATGGCCTGTTTTCATTTTAATTAAAAAATTGAAACAAATGTTTGCCTCGCCAGCTGTCTTTACTCCCCCTGAGTCTCTGCTCCTCTTCTTCCGTCTCGCAGATTCGAGTGCATAATCAAAAGACTCGACAGTCGAAGAAACGCTTTGTGTCCTGTTGCCAGTTTCCTAAAGAGAAAAAAAGCACCCGAGAAGGGAGACGATGAAACTGTGATTTTAATATTACGGTCTGATGTGATTCAACGATGCAGCACTCAAAAATACGACTTTTGTTAATAGCATTATAATGAATCTCTCCTGTGATCCCTGGATACAGCAGTGTTTTTTTTATGTAAGTATACGAATGCTTTTGTCAATAAATATCATTTCCAGATCAGGACGTCTCTGCAATACTTGTTCGATGCACAGTTAAAGGGATAGTTCACCCAAAACTGAATTTTCTGTCTTCTTCTACTCACCCTTCACTTGTTCCAAACCTGTTTGAGTTTCTTTCTTTAGAAAATAAATAAAACATCTGTAGCCATTGACTTCCGTTTTTTGGGGAGAACTTTCACTTTAAGTGTTCATGCTTATTCAAATGAACCGTCTTAACAGAGCACTCACACCAGAGTACATTTTAACCAGTGAAGAAAACTCCCAAATGTGAACACAGAACACAACACAGCCTTAATTATACAATGCAATACTTAATGCAATACAGAAGAAACTCATCTAAACAGTCAAGAAACAGGACAGGAGGTCATGATGCAACCATAAAATGGAGGAACCTGGATGGAAGCTGTTTGTTCTCATCAAAGTCAGGATGATGCTTGCAAATAATTCACTTAGTTGTAAATACTTTTGCATAATCATTTTTATTTCAGATATGTAAAGTTAAAACAGTCAACAATGAACATGCCTCCTTTTATGGTCAACACAGCATCAATTCATCTTAGAAACGACAGATACAAGTCCTGCACAGTGGCCAGAGGGATTTTGAGCTATTCTTCTTGCAGAATAGTGGCCTTGTGTATACATGATGCAGGTGGGGAAAAATGTGTCCTGACACACTCCTCCAAAACACCCCAAAGTAAAAATATTTAGATCTGGTGACTGTGCAGGCCATGGAAAATGTTCAACTTCCCTTTCATGTTCATCAAACCACTCTGTCACCGGTCTTTCTGTGTGTATTGGTGCATTATCATCCTGATACACAGCACTGCCTTCAGGATACAATGTTTGCACCATTGGGGGCACATGGTCCTCCAGAATGGCTCCGTAGTCATTGGCAGTGACCTGCCAAACTATCACTGATCCATCCCCATGCTTTACTCAAGGCATGCAACAGTCTGGGGGATATGCTTCTTTGGGGCTTCTCCACACCATAACTCTCACGGATGTGGGAAAGACATTGAAGGTGGACTTATCAGAGAACAATACATATTACACATTGTCCACAGCCGAAGATTTTCACTGCTGACACTAAAAGGTTTGGCTATAGCAGACCGGCCATGTATATTGACCCTGTGGAGCATATTTAATTCTGCAGTGAATAGAGCAGGTTTTATGTTTTTTTGGATACAATCTGGGTTAGCACCTTGACATCCCTTTCAGACAGCTTCTTCTTGTGTCCAAAGTTACTTGTTTTAGATGTAGTTTGTCCTTCTTGGTGGTAAGCTGAATATCGTGGCTCTTGCAAGATTGTAAGCAAAACTGGGCTATTACTCTGCTAATTAAACTTTCACACTCTGCTCTAACTGGTGGAATGTGCAATCAATGAAGATTGGCCACCAGGCTGGTTGAATTTAGCCATGAAACCCCCAACACTAATTTGTGTTGTTGAACACAAAAGAAGATACAGTATATATATATATATATCTCTGTCTAGCTGTCTCACATCTATTTGTGGACCACCTGTAATCATTTACATCCATAGTAGGAAAAACGAATACTACGAAAGTCAATGGTTGCAGGTTTCCAGCATTCTTCAATATACTGTATCTTCTTTTGTGTTCAACAACACAAACAAACCCTCCAACTGGTTTGGAACAAGTCAAGGGTGAGTAAAGGGTGACAGAATCTTTGGGTGAACTATCCCTTTAAATATAAATGCTATTTCCATTAAAAATAAATGTACAACAGCAACTAAAATGCAGCTACATTTCTCCACAACAGTCAAATCTATTTTGGCCATTTTGCCATTTCACAACACAGGTTGCAGCAATATTTTACATTCCCAGTTAAAAGAAGAAGAAAAAATAAAAGAAATAAAAAATGAGAGCGATCGCAGTCGGGTGCCCCCAGATTGAAATGACTGGCCTGAACTGAGGCGTTTGTAACACAGTGAGTGTAATTAAATGATGGCTGGCTGCATCGATGGCCAGGAGAGGCTATTAGATGCACTGCTTAATGCGAGTGGGCAAATCCAATTGGCGTATTGATCCGGCACTTACAGATCTCAGCAGCTTCACATCCTGACCTTCCTTTCATTCTCAGACCATTACAGTCGCCAGGAAAAGATTTAGTACTGTTCAGAGAGAGAAAGAGAGAGCGAGGTAGGAGGCAAAGATGGCAGGTATTGAGGACGGCCAGAGAGATTAGTAGTGCCAGATTAGAAAAAAGAACCCAAGAGAGCAAGAACGCCACAAACAAACACGAATGGAGAGAAGCGAGCGAGCGGTTCGCCCTCTCTCACCCCGCTCTTAAATCAATGTGCATTTTGGATTGGAGAATCACTAAATGTAGCAGCGCCGCTCTCTCATAGGTCTTTGAGCCAAATGAGCCCCAGGCTTTAAAGAATGAAGGCCGTGCCCTGAAACCAGCAGATAGGAGCCGGAGAAAGTGGCTTATCAATATCACATAGCATTTGGGGACTTTTCTGAGGGTGGTCGGGGTCAGAAGGAGGGTCTGGAGCAAATGTTCCTCATCGATTTTAGACACACTCGCTGGAATAACAGCAGGGCCCCAGTCAGACGTAATTATGCCAGCTCATTTTCGGCTTCTTTCATGCTGAGCATTTTGTTTTGGTGCTATCTGTTGTTTTCTTTAACCTGTCATCTGTGTTTGCGGAGATTGGGTTTCCTGAGGGCAGATGGGCAGACCGAGGTAATCTATATCGGAGCCGAGTGTCTGCTTAGGGGCAGCTGTTATTCCCGAAAGGAGGATGATAACACACACAGGCACTTGAGAATGTTAGCACTCAGATATTCTGTACATGCTGTACTTTAATAGAAATGGTTTGCAGATTCTTTTGGTTTTTAATGTTCTGATATGTTCTGATGTAATTTATTTTTTTTTTTTTTATTGAAACACAAAAGAAGATAATTTGAAGAATGTTTTGATGGTTTCTTTTTTTTACTTCACGTGGTGACAAGTTATATTTTGCTGCTTCTTGCACATTCTGTACAAGTTTTGAAGTGAAATGTCTGGTTAGTGGCACTTGAAAGCATAATCAGTTAAAAATAAAACTGATAAATGTGACTTTGGCAAAGTTGTACAGTATTATTTAGGTTGATACATGTACTCTATGTGACCTGGACCATAAATCGGTGCTGTATGTAAGTTTTTCTGACTCTTCCAAAGCATAAAAATGTAATAATATGCTTGCAGATATAAAAAAACAACACTCTAAATTTATATACAAGCATACTAGTTATTTCTTTTTGAAAATATGTTTTGTTTCTGACTGTCTGTCTTTATACGTCTACACTAGTCTGAATACATTTAAGAACTGTGTTTTCATTTAAAAAAAAAACTATCAATGCAAATGATAAGTTTCCAAAAGCTTATCCACTAAAACATCTGAAAATGCACCTGCTGAAAAAAAGGGAAAGTAACCATCACACAATTTGTAATATTTTTAATTGTTAAAATGCAAGTTGTATTGGTTTTAATGGTCCCCGTGGCTCTATTTGTTGCATTTTATTGGTGGCATGTTAAAACCAGTTAATATATGTAGCAAAAGAGTTCAGATGATTTTTTATTTTTATTTTATCAAAAACAATTTTACAGTAAATATATCAAAAATAAGAACTTAATTTGGACACTTTAAAAGTGATTTTCTCAATATATTTTGATTTGTTGAACCATCAGATTTTAAATAGAATTATATAGTCCAAATATTATTCTATCCTAACAAACCCTATACATCAATGCAAGGCTTACTTATCAGTTTCCAAAAATTGATCCTTATGGCTGGTTTTGTGCTCCAGGGTCACATACCACAAAAGTAAATGCCTGATGAAATATGTAGGGGTTGTTAATTATTCATTGCATTTGTAGTGATGTAAAATCAGTGCTTTTACATAAACACCACTGCTTCTCAAAGCACCAGGCCTTAACCAGGTCTCCGGTACCCCTAATCAAAAAACAAACAAACATTATATATATATTTTTTTCTTTTTTTTGAGTGTTAATACTTAATAATAATAATGACTATATATATATATATTATATTATAATTATCATCCTAATGTTATTCATATCCATAATTTTATTTTAGTATTAATAGTAATCTTCATATAATTAAAGCATGTAATTGAATACTTCACTTGTTTGACTGGGAAACCATGATAATGATCTAAAAACTGTCCAGAGTTAATATGCCAAGTGTATATAAATAACATAGATTATTTTAAAGAAATGCAACTGTTAAATTTTTGACATAAATCCTTTAATTAGGCACCTTTTCACAAAGAGCAGCTAATCAGCAAGCAAGTGGCATTCTTATTAATTATTAAAAAATTTAACTAATATAAATTTTTTTAATGTTTGGTTCATTTAATTATATTAGTTTTTATTAAATTATATGAATTTCAAAGGTTCACTTTGACGTGTCCCATGTACTGCAGTGTTAGAATGTTGCAAAGCATATTCTATATAATAATAATAATAACAAAGTTTCAACTTATTGAGAATCTTTAGTGTGAACTTTAGTGCCCCAGTTCTATGAGCGTCCACTGGGGGGCGATAAATGATTCATTGAGAAAAGCTGCCCTACACTAGACCTCTAATACCTCAACAGTGTTAAAGGGGGGGAAAAAATGCGATAAAAAATATATATTTACTGAAGCTACCGTGCTTTATTTTAAACCATGTCTTACAGGAGCCATACTTAAGTAGAGTTTTTATTTCTTTTCTTTTTTTTTTGCCACACAATGAAAGTTATGGCATTCAACTATATACTTACTTACTCCCAGGGCCATTTATATCAAAGTTGATATTTAGCCGCACAGTATTGGGGTTTTGTAACATCTAGTTTTTATGAGGTGGGTTGTTAGCCCAACGGTCAACCCCCAAGCTGGAGGACCAGGACATACACTATGGACAATTTAGCTTACCCAATTGACCTACAGCACATGTCTTTGGACTGTGGGGGAAACCGGAGCACCCGGAGGAAACCCACGTGAACACGGGGAGAACATGCAAACTTCACACAGAAATGCCAACTGACCCAGCCAGGGCTCGAACCAGCGACCTTCTTGCTGTGAGGCGACAGCGCTACCCACTGCGCCACCGTGTTGCCATTTAACTATATAGACAGACATGATTAAAAAACATTGAAATAATGTTTCCGAAGAGGGCGAGAAAAGTGAAGACAGAATTTTTAATCTTTGGGTGAACTTACCCTTTAATTGCTCTGTCTAATCATTTCAAGCATTAGAAGTTTTGACAGACAATTAACAAAGAAGCCCAATTTTATTTGTCAGAGGACAAAGCCTGTATATCCTCCGCTAGCTTCGGTCAATTGAAATTGTGACCTGATCTTCTCAGCAACAAAAAACCCTGACAGTTTAGAAAGAAAGATAGCAACGACACTCCTTTGCTCTCTTCTCTCTCGGTGTTCCCTCAGTCATTGTGAATTGTGTAAAGAGGGCAGCAGAGGTCAAAATGACAAGCAAAAGGGGGAGAATGAAGGCAGTGCTGTGCATGACTAAATTAATAAGGAATAAGAGAGAAAGTTTCTGATGCCTCGCTCTTTCACTTTTCTTTTTAAGCCAGCCACATAGAGTGTTCCTCACAGCACAACTTGACGTAGTGCTCCCTTTGATTCCATTCTCACCCTTCCATGTCACAGACAACCTTTCACAGAGTGGACAAAGATGAAAAGAGAGGCAGATAAAGGAATAAAAAAAGGTGGATGGCATGAAGATAAGATGATCTACAGAAGAAAGAACAGAGAGGAGTTCAATCACCATCTTCTCTAGTGTGAAAAGGCAGAACAGCCGATGGACGTGTCAAGTGTGTGCATGTGTCCGTGTGTGTGTGCGTGCGTCTGTGTGTTTGTGTGTGCATATGTGTGTGTGTGAGCACATCTGTGCTTTCATGACTAAAATCATCTTATAAATGCAAGTGTAAAGAGATATGAACCTCAATATTAGTTTACAAACTGTATTCTTCAGTAAATAAAACAAATGAAGTGCAAAAATTATATAGTTAGTCATAAACTACTGAAGCCTTTAAACATTATTATACAAATTGTGACTTTGTATATGATATGACTTTAAATCTTTCAATTGAGGCTTTTTTTTCATCATGATTGCAGCTTATGCAGTTTCAAAAATTTCCCAAATGATGTTTAACAGAACACAGTATTTTTCACAGTATTTCCTATAATATTTTTTCTTCTGGAGAAAGTCTTATTTGTTTTATTTTGGCTACAATAAAAACAGTTTTTATTTATTTATATTTAAACCATTTTAAGATCAATATTATTAAGCATATTAAGCTTTTTTTTTTTCTCGGTTGTCTACAGAACAAACCATCGCTATACAATGACTTGCCTAATTACCCTAACTTGCCTAGTTAACCTAATTAACCTAGTTAAGCCTTTAAATGTGACTTTAAGCTAAATACTAGTATCTTGAAAAATATCTAATAAAATATTATGTACCGTCATCATGGCAAAGATAAAAGAAATCAGTTATTAGAAATTAGTTATTACAATTTTATGTTTAGAAATGTGTTGGGAAAAAAAAGTCTTCTTTGCGTTAAACAGAAATTGGGGGAAAAATATACAGGGGGGCTAATAATTCCTGCGAGACACGACATTTCGTTCCTCGGTATGTCCACACATGTGGCGGAATGACAATACAGCACGACTTGACTTGACTAATGACTTCAACTGTATATATATTTCACAATATGATTTTGTTGCAGTGTGACTTAATTTGTCCCAAGTGTAACTTCTGATTTCAAAATTTAAATATAATATTTTTTTCAAATGTGACTTTGCTTCTTGCCCCAGCTTTATACCTAACAAAGTAATTCCCAAAAGTGAGACTCGGACTAGGGCCTCACGGTGGCGCAGTGGATAGTACGTTCGCCTCACAGCAAGAAGGTTGCTGGTTCAAGCCTTGGCTGGGTCAGTTGGCGTTTCTGTGTGGAGTTTGCATGTTCTCCCCGTGTTGGCGTGGGTTTCCTCCGGGTGCTCCGGTTTCCCCCACACGTCCAAAGACATGCGGTATAGGTGAATTGGGTAAGCTAAATTGTCCGTAGTGTATGAGTGTGAATGGGTGCGTATGGATGTTTCCCAGAGATGGGTTGCAGCCGGAAGGGCATCCGCTGCGTAAAACATATGCTGGATAAGTTGCCGGTTCATTCCGCTGTGGCGACCCCAGGTTAATAAAGGGACTAAGCCGAAATGAAAATGAATGAATGAATGAGACTCGGAATGAATGAGACTATGAATGAGACATAGTAGTTGCATCTTTGTAATGTCAGCTTTATTTCTCACTATTTCTATCTCGCCGTTTTTGACTTTCACAATATGACTTAATATCACTCAGCTGTTACTTTGTTTCTCACAGTTTAGAGCAAATGTGAATTTCTTGTTTTCCAAAATGTGAATTATGTGCATTTCTATCAAGTTATTAGCTCAGCTGACTGTAGTATTGGTAACCTGGTAACCAAGAGTATGCAAGGCAAGCATAAAAGAGCGAGATGATTGGTGACGTGGGTGTAATGTTCACTATACGTCAGAGTTTATTCAAAAAAATGTTTTTCCATTTTCCACTATTGAGAGATATATTGTATATTTGGCATTTACATAACCCCTTTCTCTTGTGATACTTTAAAATGGTAGTTAGAGCTATTTCACATTACATCTTATATAAAAGACTTTATCTATGGCTGATCATGGACTAAAGTGAGGAGGGGGGTGAGTAAATGAGTGGATGGTGGTGAAAGTGTTAGGGGGGCTGAGTAGCAATATATGGGGGCTAAAATAGGCCTAGCATCTCACAATGCAACTTCATATTTCAAAATGTTGACTTTATCTCTCACAATGTGACTTTATATTTCACAGTTCTGACTACATCTAACAGTTTGACTTTATATCTCACAATTTTTACTGTAGGTCTCACATTGTTACTTTATATCTCACAATTTTTTGAATTCACGTATCACGATTTTGACTAAAGCTTATTTCTGTGTGACTTTATATCTCACAGATATGACATTTTCTCTCACAGTGTGACTATAGAGTTGAAGTCAAAATTTTTAGCCCTCCTGAATTACTATGGGGCAGCACGGTGGCGGAGTGGATAGCACATTCGCCTCACAGCAAGAAGGTCGCTGGTTCGAGCCCCGGCTGGGTCAGTTGGCATTTCTGTGTGGAGTTTCCATGTTCTCCCCGTGTTTGCGTGGGTTTCCTCCGGGTGCTCCGGTTTCACCCACAATTCCAAAGACATGCGGTACAGGTGAATTGGGTAAGCTAAATTGTCCGTAGTGTATGAGTGTATGAGTGTGTGTGTGGGTGTGTGTGTGTGTGTGTGTGTGTGTGTGTGAATGAGTGAGTGTGTATGGATGTTTCCCAGAGATGGGTTGCGGCTGGAAGGCCATCCGCTGCGTAATACATATGCTGGATAAGTTGGCGGTTCATTCCGCTGTGGCGACCCCAGATTAATAAAGGGACTAAGTCGAAATGAAAATGAATGAATGAATGAATGAATTACTATGACCCCCCCTTTCTTTTAACAGAATTAGGACATAATAGTTTTACTCACTGTTTTCTAATAACAGATTTATTTTATCTTTGGCATGATGACAGTACATAATATTTTACTAGATATTTTTCAAGATACTAGTATTCAGCTTAAACTAGATTAATTAGGTTAACTAGGCAAGTGTGGGTTGTTTTGTTCTGTAGACAATCGAAAATAAAATGGGGGCTAATAATATTGACCTTAAAATGTTTTATAACAATTTTATAAAATTTTATAAAAAATATAACAAATAAGACTTTCTCAAGAAGTAAAAATACTACGGAAATGCTGTGAAAAATTCCTTGCTCTGTAAACACCATTTGGAAAATATTTTAAAAATAAATAAAAAAATCAGAGGAGGTTCTAATAATTTTGACTTCAACTCTTTATCTCACAATTTTGACTATATCTAACAGTATGACTTTAAATCTCAGTCGTTTGACTGTAGGTCTCACAGTATGACGTCAGGTCTCACAACTGTCAAATTTATTTCCCAACGGATTTTAAATGTAGCTCTCAACAATGTGACTATTTAATATTTTTGCACTTTGTCTTAAAATAACCTTTCTTCTTCTTCTTCTTCTTCTTCTTCTTCTTCTTCTTCTTCTTCTT
>CAIGQW010055024.1:16214529-16229267 GCA_903798125.1 Danio choprae | reverse complement strand
TTTACAGTATTGTACATCTTTACTGTAGCATATACAGTCATTTTCACAATGCAACTTTAAAACACGGTAACATACTGCATAACTGTTAACAGTGCATGTTTGGTTACTAATGGAAACTAATGGAAAAAAGTGTTGCATTGACAAGTTTGAAATTTCTAAAATTACTAAAACTCAATATAAAATATATATATTAAAGATATAAAAACAATTATATAAAATGACGAAAGAAAGAGGAACAAACATTAACAACATTGCTAAAACTCAAATGAAAATAAATTGATGTGGATTAAAAGCACATGAAACAAATTTCATAACTTGAACTAAAATTAATTGAAATGTTTAATTTATTTGGTAATGTAGCTGTTTATTCTGAATGTCAATGAAAACTATGAAAGTAGCAGATTGATTATTTTTTGAAAACTTATAAAATATTAATTTAAAATATTAACAAAGGTTGTATATCAATATTATAATTCATTAATACTAAGTGATAAATGACCATTTACATTTATTCAACAAATATAGTTTCAACAAGTGCAAAGTGATGACCGAAATTTGCCAAAGCTACGTTTCAAGAAACATATAATACATTCTGTATTCTGCTCCAGCAGAATTGTACCTGTGGTGTTTGTGGACAGTTATATAATCTATACAGTAGATATCGCATTATCACTCATTATCATTATCATTGGGAATTTCAGATTTAATGTGTCTATTAGAAAATATCTGTAAAACATATTTTTTTGTGATTTAGTTATTACACCCTATTGTTTTAAGTAGACAGAACAGAAGTTATAACTGCCAACAAACTAAACTTTTATGTTTATTAAGTAGTACCTTTAAACACACTACAACAACTCCAAGTACCCCAGCAACCAAGCAGAAGACTCTAGTAACTGCATAGAAACACTATAACAACAACCCTAGAAAGTGCTTAAAACAACATAACCACTTTCTTTCTTTCTTTCTTTCTTTCTTTCTTCCATACACATTTTTTACTTCATAAAAGCAGTGTATTGTCAAGAGGAACTGATATAAATTACATTTTACCTGTATATGTTTGTTTTGGGTTTTTTTTTTTTTGCTCTCAAAAGTGTGGTAACTATTGACTTGCATTCTATAAATTACCAATGACCACAGTTTCTCTGATGCCCTGAGGGTGAACACATTAACAGCAAATATTTTTGTTGGGGGGAGGGGGGACTAATATGTTCTTAAAGGAACTATTTCCTTTAAGAACATATTAAACATGCATTATACCAGGCACGTCATTTGGCAAAGACTGAAAATGTGCATTAATTCCTCAAAAGATCAAAACTGTCATTAAAATGTTACAGGAAAATAGCAAGTGAAACTCACCGATGGCTTTGAAGGTTATTTTGACGAAGGTGTTTGTTTCAGAAACTTTGTTCTTTGTCATTTCTGTGTAGTCGAATATTAGCTGATGGATAAGTCATTCAGTTTGACATAACTAGACCACACGACAGACTGACACATTCAACACTGAGAGAAAGAGAGAGAGAGAACACAATTCCATAATCCATACATAATTAACACTCTGCCTGTAGAAATATTTGAATATAAGTTTGTACAGACAAATCAAAGAAATGTGAATAATATTACCCCACCAAATTGCGATATTTGATATTATTCTTTCCCATGTAACATGTCGAGATACTATCACTAATGTCGTTTTCATGAATACAGATGACGGCTCTCTGACTAAAATGTAACATTGTATGTGTATTAAAAAATAATAAAAATTGGAATATTCTCCTCAGGGTCTGAATAAAGATTCCCTCAGCAACTGTTACACCAGCCTACAGGATTCGGGCAACTCTCTGAGCCCTTCTAGAAAATGGGATGTAGCCTCTTGAGGGGGCCAGTTTCTCCAGTGTGCCAAAAAACTCTGAATAAATAAATGTGAATGTGCTAAAAATATGCAGCCCATGTCCATGGAGAGAGACATGGCTGTCATATCAGGCTTTAACTGTCTGGTCTGAGAGGAGAGGTAGGTGTGGGTTAAACCTCATTTTTTCTGTCCTATAAACACTGTACAGTGGCCTTTACTAATGTTTGCACCATTGAAAAAAATATGAGCAAAAGTAGCTCTGGTTGTAGGGGGGTGGGTGGAACTCAATGAGTCTTTACTCATTGATGTCTTTTAATCTTTTGCTCCAAATAAAAGCAAAAATAAAATAAAGTTGCTTGAGTTTGTGTATGAGTGTGTGTGGTAATGCAAGAGTGTATGGGTGTTTCTCAGTACTGGAATGTGGCTGGAAGGGCGTCCACTGCGTAAAACATATGCCGAAATAGTTGGCGGTTCATTCCGCTGTGGCGACCCCTGGTAAATAAGGGACTAAGCCAAAGGAAAATGAATGAATGAATGAACAGTGTTTTTGGAGGAGAGTAGATGATTCTTTTCTTGAAACCAAACTGTAAAAAATGCAAGGTTCCACACAATTCATTCATGTTAGCTGAACATAAATTGATTAAGTTAACCATTAGCACTATAAGTGGATTGAACATAAAACAATTAGGTTGTCCCAGAAAAAAAATCAAGAATTCAGTTGTTTCAGCTCATTCACTCATTCATTCATTTTCTTTTCGGCTTAGTTCCTTTATTAATCAGGGATCGCCACAACGGAATGAACTGCCAACTTATCCAGCATATGTTTTACGCAGCGGAAACACCCATACACATTTATTCACACACATACACTATGGACAATTTGGCTTATCCAATTCACTTAGAGCGTATGTCTTTGTACTTGTAGGGGAAACCGGAGCACCCGGAGGAAACCCACACCAACACGGGGAGAACATGCAAACTCCACACAGAAATGCCAACTGACCCAGTCAAGACTTGAACCAGCGACCTTCTTGCTGTGAGGCAACAGCGCTACCCACTGTGCCACCCCGCCACCCTTGTTTCAGCTCATTTTAAATAAGTTTGTGGCAAACAAGCAGCATTTTATTATTATTTTTTGAGTGCATTTGAAACAATTTGTGGTGATGTTGGATTGGAGTTTTGGAGTTTTTGTAAGCCCAAGACCAAACTAAGTTGAACAGTTCTCCCACTCTGATTCTTGAAGATTTTTGGCCACTCAAACCATCCAATTAAGAGTTTGGAAAATTGTTTTTTTTTCTTAATTATTGTCCTGATGGCAGGAGGCTTTCTGTTACTTTTTATGGACACTTCCTGTTTTGTGAAGCTCATCAACATTTTGCCACAAATCATAGAAGTGTATTATTTGGTCTTGAGCATTGCGATAAATGACTAATGCTCTGACACAATCCGCCAACTTGTACTACACCCTAAAACTTTGTACTCTTTACTCTTTTGTGAAAAAAAGTAAATACGTTTTGAGTGTTTTGAGTCAAGCCCTGTCAATCATTTTAAAAATGAATTAATTCCCTATATTGGAGATGAAGCATTTTATTCTGCCATTCATTGTTCTGTCATACAGAGAAATATCATCATATGTTTGCCTAATTCAAAGGATAATGACCAAATGTGTCTTTTTAAAAGTTCACGATGTTGTTGCGCATAAATTATAGTGCAGCTAACATTTTATACATTATCTTTTTTTATTAATCATCAATATTATATTCTAATATTATAGTATAATCAATCATTTAAACCCCTTTTTCTATGTCTCCCCATTTAACTGTCGGTCTTGCATGTCCACCATATTTGTAGTTTTTTAATACTTTGTAGCAGTGTTTGTAGTTCTAGCTGAATTCACCTCATGTGTTGTTTCTACTAAAAAAAAAATGACCATCCCAGGAAACAGAATGGATACATGTGAATTTGGATGCAGTGTGCAATACTCATATTGATACCCCCAGGAAGTCAAGGTTGAACAATTTGTTCAATTTGTTTCTAGACACGGCGGTTCATTCCGCTGTGGCGACTCCTGATTAATAAAATGACTAAGCCGAAAAGAAAATAAATGAATGTTTCTAGATGCCCAGGTGTGCTAAAAAATATACATAATATTTTGCTGAAATGGATTCATTGAGTACTAATTATTATGGCACACATATATTTAACAAAGTTGTTATGTAGACTTTGACTTTTTGATCAAACTGAGCTGTGTTTGCCATTGTTTGTTTTTAATGAGAGAGTTTTTTTTGAGCCACAGTTTAAAAGGCTAAACAAAAAATATTTTTTGTTCATAGCCTTCTTTGCTTATATTTATAAAGGGCAACGTATGTCCTTTCCACTGCGCTGTGATTAACGTTTACCACTCCTGGCTCAGGTTAAAGTGTGTTAAATGTGCCGTTCGATTGCTCTGTTGTTATCCGCAGGTTAAAGCACATCTGCGTGCCGACTCTGAAAACCTTGTACTCTGCCGTAGGCTAACGGCTCCATGGAGACGCTCGCTGAGCTGAATTATCACAGTAAATACAGACGCTGAATTTTTATTGTCTCATTATGATGAGTCACCACCTCGGCTAAATAACAGACGAGCCGCGTAGCGTGAATGGGCAGTTTGAGGACACGCTTTAATAATGTTAGCGTCATTATGAAGCGAATGTTCTGCAGAGCATCAATTTTACTGAAAAACAGATAAAAATCACCTGACCTGAGTAAATGAAATATCAGTCGCAAGAGTAATGCAACACACTCTTTTTGTATTGATCACACAAGTCCAGAGGTTCAAAAGGGTAACTCTGGAATAAGAAACGGACACATCCGAAAGCTGTCATCTGAAATAAGTGTCAAATTTCCCCCTCAAAGAGGGTTTTTGGGTACCAGAAGAACTCCTGGGGACTTTCGGCTTTGCCTTGTTCATTTGCTAAGACAGATTTGAAGCAGCTGAATCTGTTGGCTTGTTATAAAGCGACGTGAGGAGAAAAGGTAAACACGAGCGAACAAAGAGCAAGGCCCTGCGAGGCCTCCGTAACCTTCATTCGCCTTCCATCTGGACTTTACTGTGGTGCTTTGCAGTGAATATTGTTTCAAATAGGAAATAGAAAGCTCATAAATCCGCTCTTTGTTTGTCAGTCGCCAATAAATGTTTACCCGCACCCACACATACATAAATATTGAGTTACTGCATGCATATTGTGTATCAATAAATATATTTATTATAAGTTATTATAAGTGTCGGCAGAAGTAGGATCAAAAATGATGAGTGAAATACAAAACCTCCCATTTTGGTGTCGGCATCAAGTTAAAATATTATTTACAGACTACATAGAACGCAGAAAGTGTGGTTTTTTTATGTTTCTGTAGTATAGCAAATGCATTTATGTAAAAATACAAATATATAAAAATATATAAAAGAATAAATAATCATGCTATATATAAAATCAATGTTCAACAACGGCGTGTTAACTTTTCTTTCAAATCTTAAAGAAGAATATTGTTATATTATATAATTCTAATACATATATAATCATAATTCATTCATTATTATATTTATATTATTCATTCATTAATTTTTTTTTTTTTCGGCTTAGTCCCTTTATTAATCTGGGGTCGCCACAGCCGAATTATCCACCAACTTATCCAGCATATGTTTTACGAAGCACATGCCCTTACAGCCGCAATCAATCACTGGGAAACATCCACACACACTCATTCACACACATACACTACTGACAATTTAGCTTACTGAATTCCCCTATAGCGCATGTCTTTGGACTTGTGGGGGAAACCGGAGCACGCGAACATGGGGAGAACATGCAAACACCACACAGAAATGCCAACTGACCCAGCTGAGGCTCGAACCAGCGACCTTCTTGCTGTGAGGCAATCATGCTACCCACTGCGCCACCGTGCAGCCTATTTATATTATATTATCACTTATTATTATTTTTTAATTGTATTTCCTTGCCTTACCAGCAAATGCGTAAAATTTTATGATTTGAAGGATATTGGAAGTGCAAGTATTTTAAATAGTTATTTTTGAAGCTTCACTGTGATCTCCAAATGGAGTGGGTTTTTTTTTCTAAATATTTCTAACATTGTTTTGTTATATAAACTAAAAAATAAAGAATCCCATTGTTTTAAAGAAACAAATAGCTTCATTATTGCATTTAAAAGCAAAATGTTCACCCTTGTCTAGCAATTCTACTGAAAACAATCCATTTAAAGCCGTAGGCGTTCATTTAAAATCCACAATACATTTACAGAAAGGCGTTAAAATGTAAATGTATTTGCGAACTCACGGCACTCTGCATATAAACCTGAACAGGAAGTGTTAAAAAACAACATATTGAGAAAGAAAGAGAAGTTAATGTGATAATTAAGATGTTTCCCCATACTAAATCTCATCTTGCAGCATGATTTTTCAACATTTATACCATTCTGCATTAAAGTCACCGTCCAGATAGCGGGACACTTAAATGTATTTCACTATATTGCAATTAAATCCTAATCAAATCATGACAAACTATATATCATTGGAAAGGTCTAAGTCTTATCTTATCATATCTTCTCTGTTTTGTGTGAAACAGTCCCCTTCAACCTGTGGGACGCTTACATACTTAAATCACAATATTATAGTCTAAACATAAACCAGCATGAAAAACTATGTATCATTCGAAATATTCTAATTACTAGTTTACATATTTGGTGTTTTTGATAGATATTACTGAGCAACAGTTATTTATTAATTTGTGACAAGGATACTCATCAGAGGTGTAAAGCATTACAGCAATCCACATGTAAACATATTTTAGATGTTTTGTAGAAGCTAAATTCAAATGAAATATTAACCAAAATGGCCCATACTACAATGTGATGCCTACTTTACAAATATTGTCTAAAGTATGAAATAAAAATATGCTTTACATTCCTCAAAACATGCACATGGCCTCATATGGTCACCAATGTGAACTGAATGCCAACTGGTGGTGATGTCTGGTACTGTGGCTCATTTTTTTTGAGATATCAACTTTGGAATATTATTTGTTTAGACATTATTATTTGTTTAGCTTAGATCGTCTGTCAAATTTGGGCTAAAACTGGTTTTCTAAAATACATATTGATAACACTTTATTTCAATGGGGTGTTCATCCTTCTCAATTAATCTCATTCACATTCATGTGTCATGTCATGATTATAAAGGTTTCATGACAGTCCCATGAACACCCCTTCAAGTAAAGTGTTACCTACATATTTTATGTATTTATTTAAATATACATTTAGGCTGCACGGTGGTGCAATTGGTCGTAATGATCGCCTCACAGCAAGAAGGTCGCTAGTTCGAGCCTCGGCTGGGTCAGATGGCATTTCTGTGTGGCGTTTGCATGTTCTCCCCGTGGGTTTCCTTCGGGTGGTGCTCCGGTTTCCCCCACAAGTCCAAAGACATGCGGTACAGGTGAATTGGGTAGGCTAAATTGTCCATAGTGTATGTGTGTGAATAAGTGTGTGGATGTTTCCCAGTGATGGGTTCCAGCTGGAAGGGCATCTGCTGCGTAAAAACATATGCTGGATAAGTTGGCAGTTCATTCCGCTGTGGCAACCCCGGATTAATAAAGGGACTAAGCCGAAAAGAACATGAATGAATGAATGAATGAATGAATATACATTTATTGCTTTATTTTGTATTATTATTTTGTTTAATTTAGCTTTTTGAACATGAATCCTTTATAATCATGACATGACACGTCTCATTCATGTTCATGACGTGTATATATAAAGGTCTTATGAACACCCCTTCAAATAAAGTGTTACCTTCATAGTTTATGTATTATTTAAATATACATTTATTGATTTATTTTGTATTTTTTATATAACGTTTAGATTTTTATTTCATATTAGCTGCAGTCTGAAGAGTATCTGACTACACATGAATCCTTTATAATCATGACATGATACATCTCATTCACATTCATGTGTCATGTCTTATAAAGGTTATAAAGGTTTCATGACAATCTTATGAGCACCCCATTGAAATAAAGTGTCATCCTTATGTGTTTTAGAAAGCCTGTTTAGCCCAAATTTGACAGAAAATCTAAGCCAAATGTCTAAACAAATAATATTCAGAATAAATAATATTTATTAATATTAATTTATTAATATTCCCCTTTAATTAAAGTGTTACTTACATGTTTGATGTGTTTATTTAAATATTAACTTATTGATTTATTATTATTATTATTTTTATTATTATTTAATGTATTATTATTTTGTTTCATTTAACTTTTTGAACTTTTTTCACATACAGTCTACAGTCTCACAAGTATCTGACAAGACATGAATCCTTTATAATGGCACATTTACTTTCATGTGTCATGATTATAAAGGTTTCATGACAGTCTTATGAACACCCCTTCAAGTAAAGTCAAACCTACATATCGAATGTATTTATTAAATATACATTTATTGTTTTATATTTGTGTATGTGTGTGAATGAGTGTGTATGGATGTTTACCAGTGATGGGTTGCAGCTGGATGGGTTTCTGCTGCGTAAAACATATGCTGGATAAGTTGGCGGTTCATTCCGCTGTGGCGAACTCAGATTAATAAAGGGACTAAGCCGAAAAGAAAATGAATGAATGAATGTTTTATATTTTATTATTATTTAGTTTGAACTTTTTCTACATTAGCTAGAGTCTCACAGGTATCTTCTTTAAAATGAGACCAAGTTAAAACCTATGCACCAAAGTGTTGCAGAATGGCGGTTATTGAAGTTGAACAAGTCATTTTCATGTCTATATTTAAAAAGTGAACATAGTTAAGGGGTTAAACTGCAATTGTTCAAATGAGCTGCCGATAACCGATCACTAGGACTGATGCCACAAATCCCATCCTCCTATCATTTCTCATTTACCCTCCTCTCAGTTATTTGACCGAGGCGATGCGTGAAGGTGCACAAATTTATGCACGCAGACTTACAAAGCCCACCTCAGCACATTTGAGCTCCTAGTCAGTTTACAATTCTGAGATTTATACATGCTGAATTTCACTTCAGGGATCAATGAACTGTGTCTCGCTCTATTTTTCTATCTGCCTGTCTATGTATCTGCCTGCATTCTTGTGAAGAGGATACTATACAGGATACAGCCGCTAATTCATTTCCCTCAATGCCTGTGTGTTTCTGCCAGGTCGCACAGGGGCCAGTGTTTCGCCAATGGCTGTTGTGGGACATCGATCAGGGTCACTGCGGTCAGCAGATTTGTTAATTCTGTGAGAGACCAGAACGTGACGTGTGTTACATTTCAATGGCTGCAGTCTGACCCTTTAACTCTATTGAACTTTGATCTTTATGGGACGGTGCGACAGAACGACTCATCTTGATGGCCTTAAATGAGTCTATTATTAATTAACAGTGGGTTTAATTAAGGGTGACATATTTACTAAGCCGGCAGAATAGGTAAATCTTAATTTCAGGGAACTGAGAGGAGATTTCATGGTCGATGGGGTTTATTCATTGCCTGAATGAGCACATGTCTACCTTGTGACTTATTATGCTGTTATTGAAAGGATGTGCATGGTGTTTAACGCTAATTAGTGTAAGATTTGATTTAAGGTTAAGTTATATGACCTTTTTTTCTTCTTTTTTTTTTGGTTCTTGATTTGTTACACAACAGTTCAGCTCACATCTACAGCGATTTGGCTGCAAATATATGGCTGAGAGAGGCATAAATGGTTACTTGTACTGTTTTCTGAGTACATACCTTTCAAAAATGGCTACGTATTGTTCAGAAATATTGTTTTCATTTTAAATAACTAATTTCATTATTATGATTTTATTAATTCCTTTGAAGTCAAAGGTGATTTTGTTCTCCAGTATTCAGATTCTCCAGTAAATAAACTTTATTTCTGAATCATTGAATCAATAGAAAGTTCGAAAGGATACTGTTTATTTAACCAATTTATTTTTTGTGACAATATTGTCTTTTGTCACTTTAAAAATATTAATTATACATAATAATATTGTCCTTAATTTATAATTTTTTTATGTAAAAACTGCTTTTATTCCAGCCATAAGTGTATAATGAGTATTTAATGAGCAAAATAATAATGAAGAATACAAATATGTCAGAATATGTGTGAAATAGTTACATTATTACTTCCAATGTTAAATCATTACTTATAAATTTGAAAGCAACATGCTTATTTTATTAAAAAATATAAAGAATATGTAATTCTAAAATTATTAAAATCCTTTTGCTAATAGAATATGACAAAATAATAATTTTTAAATGTAAATGTTATTTTTAAATATTTACATTTTTGAAAATGTATTTATTTACATTCATTCATTCATTCATTTTCCTTTGGCTTAGTCCCTTTATTCATCAGGGGTCGCCACAGCGGAATGAACCGCCAACTAATCCAGCATATGTTTTACACAGCGGATGCCCTTCTACCTGCAACCTAGTACTGGGAAACACTCATACACACTCATTGTGTGGGGAAAACCAGAGCACCTGGAGGAAACCCACGCTGCAAACTCCACACAGAAATACCAACTGATGCAGCTGGGACTCGAACCAGCAACGTTCTTGCTCTGAGGTGACAGTGCTAACTACTGAGCCACCATGTCGCCCCTTTATTTACAATAATTAACTAATTCATTCATTCATTCATTGAAGTTTGTGTTGTGGGAATATTATCCAGTTTGTACAGGATAGTACACGTCGTCTATGGAGAGTTCCCTTAAAGATATCTATACAAGTGTGTGCGCGTGCTTGTCTTTGAGGTTTGTTTACACTCTTTCTAGGTGCATAGATATTATACGCACGTATATCGCTGAGGTTTGTTTACACGACGATGTGGATCTGTGCCGTTTTAAACTGCGAAGATTGAAGAGCGTTTACTAGTCTCTCATTAGGCTTAATAACTTTGTGGAAAATCACCTGTCATCCTCCTCGACATCAAAGATTAACAGCTGCCTGCCTACAGGCCAAAGCGCAGATTAATATCATATCAGTTTTACCGACGGCGACGGACATAAACCGTGCCTTTTAATATCGACAAAATTGCTTTTGTATTAATAGATGCATCTTATATCAATAATGCCTTTCATAGAATGTCCACATTGATTTTGCTCTTCAGCTTGCAGGGCTCCCATAGATCTCAATGCGGTTGGTCTGCGGGGCAGCTTTATGTATTTTAATGAACTGATAAGTAACCCAGCCAATGGTAATGACTTGCTGGATGTGCATATTAATGCAACGTCAGGCATAGGAAAGTGATGGCATCTGTAGAAATAATGCCATCTAGTGGCGAAAATGAGACCCAGTGATTTCAGACGAACACAACGCACACACTTATGTCAGTCAAACACACCGATGTCAGCATATAAAGCACACACATGCATTATGGACGACCAACACAATAATGTTTGTCTCATGAGGTCTCGGGTCGTACAGCTGTGTGCTCAATTAAATGCCGATACATACATACATTATGTGCCTACTGCTTTCTAAGCACATAATTATATGGTAGAGAAAAGCGATGCTGCAGGGTCATAGTGCTCAACATTTTGGACATTTGCAAATGCATCATTTCAGTAAAAAAATAACTTAGTCCCACGATTCACAATTGTGTCTTTTTGTCTTATATCTGGAAGCTCTATAAGTTGTATTTTAACAAAATGAAAAGAAAAATGATTGTTTTGATTAAAATATATCCAAATCACATGACTAGATCAGAAGAATCAGAATCAGAATCAGAAAGAGCTTTATTGCCAGGTATGTTCACACATACGAGGAATTTGCTTTCGTGACAGAAGCTTCTACAGTGCAACAGAATTACAGAGACAGGACAAATAACAGATAATAAATATATTTTAAAAATAGAAGTAGTGAATGCAGATATGCATGTTGACAAGTGTATGTACAGGTATATTACTATATACAGCGTTATATGTGCAGCTATTATGTGCAAACTGGCATGTAAAGTATGTTTTAAATAAGCGTATTTAAATAAGCGTTTAAATAAGATCAGTTTAGGTGCTTCCTGCTTGCACATGCACAATGAAAAAAAAAATGATTCAAAGATGATTCCATGGATTTACTTTTTTTTTTAAAGTTAAGTGTTTGTAAACAATTTATTTGGGCTGAATTTAAACAAATTAAGTTGAACATTACTAAATTGAACAACCCAGGCTCATTGTGAAAACGTACCTCTGGATAAATTTCTGGAGACCGAAAATTACGTCCCAGTAGTTACGTTTTTTTTACCGTTTTGTTATCTCGAATCCACCAGAGGCCGATGTGTACACTTTTCGAGATCTAAAATTTCCCTCGCTAGTGCCATTTGCGCCTGCTGTTCTCGCGTTAACCCACCAGAGGCCGCTGTCGACTGACTGAACGTCTGACTAGCCGATCGACTGACCCACCCTCCTCCTTCCCTAAACCCAACCAGTTTTATTGATTGACCCGCCCACCGACCCTAAACCCAACCAACAATTTTCAAAAGCAATCCAGAAAAAAAAGAAAAGCCCTCGTCTGATTTTTACCACATTTTCAGATTTTACCACATTCTCACCCTGTTATTTACTTGTTCATTTTAATTTTTGTCATCGTGGTCAACTCCTCCCTGCGTCTCAAGTCCGCTGACGTGCATGGCGAGTTAACGGGACAAACTGGTTACAGAGGGAAAGCCGTCCATACGGAGGTAAGCAGTCAGCTGGTAAACGCGAAAAGGAACGGCGTCATACCGCCCCTTAGCGTTCGTTTAAAAAACGAAATGCAGCCATACATACTTTTGGCCACATAATTTGCAGTCTCCAGAAACGTGCATAGGGCTACGTTTTCAGAATGAGCCTGTGTTGAAATTTAATTTGTTTAAATTCAACCCATATCATTTTTTTACAACAATTTTGCTGAATATTTTTTTTTTCAGTGTAGATGACAGAGTTGATAGATTTTAGTTTCTGACCCTTTGAGAATACAAGGGTCACCCTATTGTTTTATTTTTGTTTTTGTTTTTAATTATTTTGAAATTTTCTTTTTTTTGTCTCTGTGTGTAACTGTTTAAAGTCATAATTTGTACTTTTTAAGTCATAATTTCACAATAGTTTTGTATCTCTGTATAGTTTTAACTTTTTATCTCGCAATTTAGATTTTTTTATCTTGTAAGTAATGTTTTGACCTAGTAAATCATAATTTTGTGTTTGTGTCTCGTAACTTTGACTTCAGTCACAATTTTGATCTTTTAATGTCATGATTTTTACTTTTTAAGTCATAATTTCAACCTTTTTAACTCTATTTAGACAATATTAGTTCAATTCAAGTTTATTTGTAGAGCGCTTTTCTCAATAATTCTTGTTTCAAAGCAGCTTTACAAAAGGTGCACATTATTGTATTACAATCAAATTCATTACAATTATTAGTTACCATAACTTTATTAGTTACTAGTACATGTACTTACTTACTCCCAGGGCCATTTATATCGAAATTGATATTTAGCCGCACCATATTGGTGTTTCATAACATCTAGTTTTTATGAGATGAGTTGTTAGCCTCAACGCTCATCCCCCAATCTGGAGGACCAGGACATACACATATACACTATGGACAATTTAGCTTACCCAATCCACCTACAGCACATGTCTTTGGACTGTTGGGAAAACCGGAGCACCCGGAGGAAACCCACGCAAACACAGAGAGAACATGCAAACTTCACACAGAAATGCCAACTGACCCAGCTGGGGCTCAAACCAGCGACCTTCTTGCTGTGAGGCGACAGTGCTACCCACTGCGCCACCATCTCATTTGTTACTAGTAACTTTAACTAATTAATTAACTAGCAACTAATAGCTTTTAACAGTTAAAGTAATTATATATCAACATAGTAGTCTGTAGTATAGTGCATAGTCTATGTGTACATGTTCATAAGTCATACTTTTGACTTTAAAGACATGCTTTTTTCTTACCTGGAGAAAATGGGCTTCCATAGCAATCTTTACAATTACCAAGTCAAACCAGCTGTGATTTATTAAAAGTTGGCTTGCTGGTGTGGCAGAAACGCATAAAAAAAGATCATTCTGATAGCTTTCTCATTACATTACTTCATCATAAACATACTTTTATGTTCAGGAACAGAGGTCGGAAATGAGTATGTAACTAAACTATTTATCAGTGTGTTTATCTTCATAGATCTTTGAACACATTTGACCCCAAAAGCTGGAAATGGAAGACGCTGCAACCTTTCTGGCTCAAGAGCTCTACATTAATATGCACACTTATTAGACAAGAATTAATGAGCCAATTTAAAATGCCAAGTCTGCTCTTGTTCATTTGATGCAGAACAAAAATGGCTGTATTTAGAAATGAATGGATGCATTAATGAATAGAGACATTTTTTTAGTACTTAAAGCACCAAGTGTAATACATGTTTTCCATATTTTTTCACATTTTTTAAAATGCCATGTTGATATGTAATACTTATATTATGTATTACAGAATACATAATACATAATAATACATAATACACACACACACACACACACACACACACACACACATAGATTCATTCATTCATTCATTCATTTTCTTTTCGGCTTAGTCCCTTTATTAATCTGGGGTCGCCACAGCGGAATGAACCGCCAACTTATCCAGCATATGTTTTACGCAGTGGATGCCCTTCCAGCTGCAACCCATCACTGGGAAACATCCATACACACTCACTCACACACATACACTACGGACGATTTAGCTTAGCCAATTCACCTGTACCACATGTCTTTGGACTGTGGGGGAAACCGGAGCACCCGGAGGAAACCCACGCGAACACGGGGAGAACATGCAAACTCCACACAGAG
>CAIGQW010055024.1:16153986-16184529 GCA_903798125.1 Danio choprae | reverse complement strand
TATTATATTATATTGGGTCTGGAACTTTTATGTGTGTTTTTATGGTCAAAACACATTACAAACCATTAAATTATACTGGATGTGATGGTTAAAAATTGATGGTTTGTAATGTTTTAATAATATTTGTGGAAGGCAAAGGTGACCAACAATGGTTTTGATTACCAAATACAGGTTTGCTAGTAGTGGAGGGTGAGTAAATGATGACGGAAAATGAATTATTTTAGTGAGCTATCCCTTTAAGGCCACCAATGACCAACATAGCTGGCATAGTCCAATCTGTTTTTCCCCCTTTTTTTGGAAGTGAGACGCACAACTAAGTAGCCTTATTTGTAACTTCACTGGAAACCTTCCATCAGCTTCAGTGCCAAATTAACCGACTCGCATTCCCTGTACAAGTTGTGTTCCCCGATCCCTCCCCAAAATCTTTTATGTATTTTTAAAAGAAAACAAGAGGCACACTTTGATTTGTTCTTTGTTGCAGTCAGACCGGCTGTAGTATTTAGCAACCCCCTACCCCAAAACACACACAGTTCCTTATGCCAGCCAGCGATTTACCGCTTATCCCCCAACAGCAACAGAGGGCATGCCATGAGAGAGGCCCTGCGTTGGGGGAAGGAGAGGAGGACTGGAGTGCTGACACTCATGGCTGTTCACATGCTGATGGTTCTTTGTTAGGGGACCAGGCAGGAGGTCTTTTTCAGGACCCCCCTCCCAATCTGACACACTTAGTAACTTTTGTATTGGCCCAGGCCCTTTGTCAGACTTCTCATGACCTTTGACTTCCCACTCAGCCACCAATCAGACACCCTGAGAGCAAAGGGACAGCAGGCCGAGGAACAAAAGCTGCTGAATCACTTTATCGCACAGATTTTTCATCATAGTGGTCGCTGCGTCTTTTGTCAAGCTCGCATTTGTCGGGGCAAAACTCTAGTCGTTAACATGAAGGATTTGGAACGAGCTTGTTATCCTTTGTTAGTCTCCTCGGGGAGTGTAAGGAGAAAACAGGAGTTTAATTTGACTGGCAACAACTACTGGATCTCATTTTTTTCTGCTGCTTTTTTTTAGGGGTCGGATGTTGATCGCTAATGAGCTTGAAATACCAAGTTAGAGAGTTACACGTCTTTTATTTGTCGAATGGTGATTGTAATTAGCAGTCTGGATGCTGAAACATCATCTATGAAAATCAATATATTTCTTCCCTCATCATTAGTCATGTTACTCAAATAGTTTTTATGCTTTTCAATAATTAATGAGCGTATCATTTTAGCGGTATGAATTCTTAGAAGCTGACTTGCTGTGGAGGAATTGCAAGGACAAAATAAGAGAAGATGACTTTTGTTGGGAAAACGGGTAATCTTCATATCCATATCTGCACCAATGTCTAATAATCGCGCATTTGCTTTGCCAAAGTTGAGCGGCGCACAAAGAAAATAGTGCAAGAGGAAAAATAGTGCAGCATAATGTGCTTTGCCTCTTGCTTTCTTTATTGGAAGAGCTGCGAAAATGTACAAAATTGCTCGAGCATTTGAAGTACTTACAGCTATTGCACATGAAGCGTGATAAATGAGATGTAACAGAAAAATAGAATATGAATATTTCCAGCTATTGCTCAGCAAAATCAGAGAGTGTTGATTAAAGGAGATGAAAGGAATTCTGAAAACAGGAACAAGGGAAGAAGAAGAAAAAAAAAGCCAGAGTGGCTCAGTTTTCACTTTTCCTTTCCTGCCTTGAAAACAAGCCGATCAATGGAGCCCTTGTGGCCTACAGAAGTGCAATGATGTATCAGTTTGTCTGGAATTAAACGCTTTTTCTAGATTCTCTATTTTCAAAGCGCAGTAATGATGTGAGAGGGAGCAGCGGGGAGCTCTTTGTAACCTCCCTTGAGGATGAAGAGATGGAAGATTACGATAGTGTGAGATAGATTCAGCTTTCATAAACCCTTGTAGCGCAAACTCGGACAGTGGTGCAAGCAGAACATAAAGGGTGCATAAATGTGCTTTTTAATTGGGATACTACATTGTAAATAATATCTGTTAAATAACAGTTTCCGTATTTTGGGATTCACAAGTGTTTTCTGTTTAGGGTTGTGAATTGATCTCTGCTCTGTTGACTTTTGATGTTGAAAATTCAACTCTACAATTTAACAAAGTGAGGTTTTAGTATTTTGAAATAATGTGATGTATAAGAAACAATATATAGATGAATAAGACAGTAAAATAACTATGTAGATTGCATTAAGGGCAAAGAAGCTTAACACCTAGATGAAGAAAAAGAGAATAAAAATCCATAAAACATTTCAAATTGTGGAACATTCCAGCAAGGCAGGCAGGAAGGAGGGTAGAGGGCTGGCGCAGATCTAGTTGAATTAAAACTGATTTAGTTCAGTTGAATTAAAACTGATTCACTGTTGGAGGTCAGTGTTAATACCTTAATAGTAGGTATAAACAGGACCCAACTCTTTAACCAAATTCATTCATTCATTCATTCATTTATTTTTTTTTCAGCTTAGTCCCTTTATTTATCAGGGCTCGCCACAGTGAACCGCCAACTTATCCAGCATATGTTTTACGCAGCAGATGCCTTTCCATCTGCAACCCAGCACTGGGAAACATCCTCGCATTTACACACATAGACTACGGCCAATTTAGTTTATTCAATTCACCTATAGCGCATGTCTTTAGACTGTGGCAGAAACCGGAGCACCCAGAGGAAGCCCACGCAAACATGGGGAGAACATGTAAACTCCATATAGAAACACCAACTGACCCAGCCAGGACACTAACCAGCAACCTTCTTGCTGTGAGGCAACAGAGCTAACCACTGACCCACCGTGTGGCCTTCAACTGAATTGTTAAAGAAAAAAAAAAAAAACATGTTTGGCCAAAACAAATTAGTGTAATGAATTTGAGATGCTTCAAAATGTTGAGAGAGAGAGAAGCAATTTTATACACAGCAGATTCTATCACATCTGTAACACTGACCAATAGGAGAACAGAAACTCTTTCATAAACACTTATCAAACATCACTGTAAACAATGCTAGGTTCCACACAATTGATTTGTGTGGGACAACACAAATGATTTAAGTTAACTTGTTAGTTTTTTTTAAAAGTTTTTTTTACAAATTTAAGTGGATTGAGCTAAAAACTATAAAAATTTCTGACCAAAAAACACAAGAATTGTGTTGTTTCAGCTCATTTTACATAAGTAGTTGGAACATACAGCAAACATCGTGTTTGTTAAGTGATGTATGCAATATATTGGTACTTCTAATGGAGTAATAGTTCATATAAAGCTATTTCAGCAATACTCAGATATTTCTCTTTCAAGTTTGTTTTTTCTGTAGTCATTCACTATTTCTGCCTATTCTATGACATCATGCATACATTCAAAGACGGCAGATTGTATTTTTGGAGGTGAAGCAATGTGTAGTCTGAAATATGTCTTTTTCACAACACAACATTAAATTTATGAGGGAAAAAAAATGTCAATATTATGTTTAAGTTATAAGTTATTCAATATTAAAAGAATAGTTCACCCCAAATTAAAAATTATCATCTATTGATTTTCCAAACCTGTATGACTGACTCTCTTCTGTGATGCACAAAAGACAATATTTTGAAAAATACATTTATACAAACGTCAAGTATTTTATTTATTTATGCAATTTAATGGGCTCCAATGTTGTTTAGAACACTTTTTAAGTTCAAAATAGCATATTTTGAGTTTCACAGAAGAAAGTTGTACAGGTTTGGAATCTAGGTTGAAATCTAGCATCGCAGTAATATATAATGCAAGAATAATGATCTGAATGGAGTTGCATCACTTGAGTTGTGTGAATATCTAAAAGCTTGTTTTTTTATTACTTTATCTCTTTCTCTTGCTTTCTCTAGGGTACAGCATAGTAAGTATCCTGTCAGTCTGGCACACTGTAAGTTCAGAAAAGCCCAATCCCTTCATACGTTCACGCACACACTCCCCTTCCATCCCAAACAGTGATAAATCAATTCCAGAATGGCCTCCTTGTCTGCAGCTCACTCAATCACTCACTCAGACACACAATCACACACAGACACACACTCTACACAAAGTAAACTCAACCAATCTCTCTTTGTCTCCCTCTTCTTGTCTCCTGTGGCCTTTGCAATGCACCGAGTCCCATTCTTGCCATATGGTGGAGAACCGAGAGAGCGTTACGCAGTTCCAGATTTTTGTGCCTAACAAAGTAGGTCTATGAATATATATGTACATACACACCCACAGGCTTATTCAAACCGGCCAACAAATCCAGAACAATCTGGATCACAGCGGTCTCAGAGGTGCCGTTTTAAAGTTCATCACTTGTTTGTGTTGCATCTGCCACTATTCTAGGACGTTCTATAATCAGATTGATCATGGTTTTCTGGATTGTGTTTTTCATGGGAAAGATCACTCAAAGATTTACTCGCTGTTTACTCTCAAGTGGTTCCAAACACTTATGAGTTGCTTTCCTTTGTTGAACACAATGGAAGGTGTTTTGAAAAAAACCTGTAACCATTGACTTCAAGAGGAAAAAGCAATTACTATGGAAGCCAATAGTTACGGGTTTCCAGATTTCTTCAAAATATCTTCCTTTATGTTTAACAGAAGAAAGAAACCCAGTTTGAAACAAGTAAAGGGTGATTAAATAATGACAGATTTTTCATTTGTAGGATGAACTATTCCTTTAAATGAATATTCAGTGTTTAGGAGGAACCGAGCTAAACTTTTGTGGCATATTATTTATGATTACCACTAAACATATTTTGACTTGGAAGTAGTGCAATTGCTAAAATATTGCAAAATATCGTTGTTTTAGAATATTTAAATAACTATTGTTTATTGATATTCTGCGTTAGTTTGTTTAGTATTAGATTGTCATCATTTACTCATCCTCCACTTGCTCCAAACCTTTTGCTGAACACTAATGAAGATATTTTTTTTTAGTATTTGTTTATCCCACTATGTAAGTTAATGGTCAGATCATCTTCTTTTGTGTTTAGGAGAAGAAAGAAAGTCATAAAGGTTTATAACCACTCGAGGGAGAGAAAATAGTGAGTAAATTTTCATTTTTGCGTGAACTATCCCTTTCGCTAGTTTCAGTTTACTGTAACTGTGCTAAATAGATGTCATTTTTACACAGAAAACTTTTTTTTCTAAGAACTCATCTTAAAAATAACTTAGAACTTAAATATGGCTCACATTGCATGTGGCTATATATGCTGTTGAATTTTTTATTTTTTTTTGCATTAACTAAAAAGAAAGAGGGCAGCACAGTGGCGCAGTGGGTAGCACAGGCGCCTCACAGCTAGAAGGTCGCTGGTTCGAGCCCCGGCTGGGTCAGTTGGCGTTTCTGTGTGGAGTTTGCATGTTCTCCCCATGTTTGCGTGGGTTTTCTCCGGGTGCTCCGGTTTCCCCCACAAGTCCAAAGACATGCGGTACAGGTGAATTGGGTAAGCTAAATAGTCCGTAGTCTATGAGTGTGAATGGGTGTGTATGGATGTTTTCCAGTGATGGGTTGCAGCTGGAAGGGCATCCGCTGTGTAAAACATATGCTGGATATGTTGGCGGTTCATTCCGCTGTGGCGACCCCAGATTGATAAAGGGACTATGCCGAAAAGAAAATGAATGAATAAAAAGAAAGACAAGTAGGTCTTCATGAATTGAGCTTGGGTTTCATTGAACTCAAAATATTCCTTTATGTTACTTAGTTTACCTTGCTTGTCTCAGATTTTTCTGCACTCAATTTATTGTAAAAAAAAGGACAAAAAATTTCAGAGGCAGGATTTGCACCGGTTGCAGTTATTGGAGTCCACACACATATGTCTGTGTCTGAATGTGAGCACACGTGCTTATGTGTTAACAGGGTCTCCACAGGATATTAAAGGCGCTTGAATCATCTGTCCAGCTGGCGGACCCACTGGTATACACACTTTCTTACACACACACACACACACACATACACTGCAGTTCACAGAAGGCACTCTGGCTCGCAGCCTACAAGCTGTTTAGGGGGAGGCATAATTACAACTCTCCTCCATTCCAGTCTCAGGGCATCCGTAGCAAGTTCTCTCTGAACACACATAAAGGACACCCAGAGAATCTGCTGTCTGAACACTCAGCTGGAAACTGCAAACCAAAATTTCTTCAGAAGGCTCTTTTTCGGTCCCTCTCACCCTCTCCACTGGTTTACATATCTTTGCCAGCCATCGTTTTTCTTTCTTGCTCACATCTGGATGCATAGTGGGGTACTGCATAGGGGGGGGGGGTATTTTCATAGGAAGTGTTTGAAGATGAACATTGTCTGGAAGCTGTATCTCATCTCCTGTTATTCCCAACCCCCTTTTTCTTTAAGCATGAGCAGACCATTCCAGTCTACTCTAAACAAACCCAAGTCTCCTCCGTCTGATGGAGGACAATGAACTCTTTCACTCCTTTCCCCTCTCATCACTTGATTCGTTCCTATAAACATTCAGTTCCACCAGGTGCGCTTTATCGGAAGAGCAAATGAGAAAATAATTGACAGTGCCGAAATGATTCCAGGCACTAATTTGTTTAATGCCGTGTGACAGGGTCTCTTTTGTCTCCCTTGAGCTCATTGTGGTCTCACTGTGATGCCAAAGTGTGGCTTGAATGTGGAGGGGGGTGATGACAAATATATGCAAAATAGCATGGGATTTTCACCTCACTGTGATTGGATGATTACCCTAACAATGCAAGTAGCAGAGAGGCTCTGATAGGAAAAACTCCATTCATTTTCTGAATTGAATTATAACTAATTTTCAATTTAAAAAAGATCTGTTGTTAGCTTTGAGGGTGTTAATTGATTGTGTATGGTTTTGTTGAATGGATTTGTAGTCCGTAATTCAACATGTATGTATTTTTTTTTATAATTCAGTGTATTTAAAAGTGTAATTACGCTGTCTAACTATATTCTCCACACTCAGAAATAGGTAAAAGCGCTGTCACTTGGTCACAGTGTTGGCTGTAATTAGTTACAAAGTATCACTGCTCTGAAAAAGTAAAGTATTCATTTAAATGTTTAGGTAATTTCATTACAGTTAGTTATAATATAGAGAGGCAGAGTAATATACATTTTGCAGAATAATATTATTTTTCAACTAAAGAACGGTTATTATTTATCAAGAAAATTACTTAAGACAAACAATGGACCCTTTTCACATTTCCAGGTTTCTCAGTAGCGGAAGTTATCATAGTTGAGTAAACCTAGAGCACAGTGAATGGGAGAGTACAACAAATATTTTTTTACAATCCTATTTGCTGAAATAATAAAAGAAAAACTCAGGGATGGTGTTATTTTGCTGTTATTTTCATAAAAAGGAAAATAAATAGTGTAAGACTGATAACTGTAGCCAGAAGAGAGAACAATGTCAAATTTACTGTCTTGTCCATAGTCACTGCATTAGAAAAATCCTCGAATAAGCAGTAATAATTTTTTTTGTAATTTAATACACATGTATTAATTGATACATTAATACATCATAAAAACATATACATACATAAAAAAAATCTAAATATTAAAAACTTTCAAGGATTTAAGATGCAGATGACCCTTAAACACGTCATAACAGACTTGTGAAAAAGGTCCATAACTTAAAAATGAGTTCATGACAATATAAGGTATACATTCAGAGAAGCAAAGTAATTGCAATAATATTATTCATCCATTCATTAATTTTCTTTTCGGCTTAGTCCCTTTATTAATCTGTGGTTGCCACAACAGAATGAACCGCCAACTTATCCAGCATATGTTTTACACAGCAGATGCCCTTCCAGCTGCAACCCATCACTGGGAAACATCCATACACACTCATTTACACGCATACACTACGAACAATTTAGCTTACCCAATTTACCTGTAGCGCATGTCTTTGGACTTGTGGGGGTAGCCCACGCCAACACGATGAGAACATTCAAACTCCACACAGAAATGCCAACTGACCCAGCCGGGGCTTAAACCAGCGACCTCCTTGCTGTGAGGCGATTGTGCTACTCACTGCGGTACTGTGACACCCTGCAAGAGAATCACGTGCTTATGATTGCTTGCGGCTTGCGGCCACATTATCCAATTTATGATTTACCAATCAGATGATTTCTAAGCCACTATAAATACCCTAGGTTCTATACAACAGCCATCTTTGTTTTGAAGAATCCCTCCTTCCACCCTTACTCCTCCTCATTTCCTAGATGTGTGGCACGGTGGCCCAGTGGTTAGCACTGTTGTCTCACAGCAAAAACATCACTGGTTCTAATCCTTACCAAGCCAGTCGACATTTCTGTGCGGAGTTTACACGTTCTCTCCGTGCTCACGTGGGTTTCCCCTGGGTTCCCCAATTTCCTCCCACTGTCCAAAAACATGCAACTTAAGTTAATTGACTAATCCAAATTGGCACCATAGACATGCACCTGGTAAGTAGTTATCTCTTAAGATCAATCACTACCTGTTCATTAGCTACTACAGCAGGGGAGTTCTCGAGATCTACCTGAGCTCAAACTCCCCTCTCACCTTGCAAACGGGAGGGAGCCCCAGGCTCGAGGATCTATGAGCTCAGGGCTCTCTCCCAGGACAGCATGCCAAACAAGCTTTATAACCAATCATCAGCTAAGTGTGAACTCTTGAAACTAAAGAAGATTTTATTTGTCTGACAATTGCACATGCTTAAGAAACGAAATGTTTTAAAATATATTTCGATAAAAAGTATTTAATATAGTTTCATTAATTTTAAACATTTAGTGTTTGATACATATATCATTTACAATTCGTTTAGTGTTAAGTTAAACAAAATTAAAAGGTCATTTGACTAAGATTTTAATTTTAAATTAACAGTGTAATTTCGATTGTCTATATGTTGAGATTTATTTGTTAGTATTGAGTCAAAAAGTACATATTGAGTAACTAAGTTTTAATGACGTAATTAGTAATTAATACTCAACACTGCTGTGGTGATACCTTTTCAGAAAGTACATAAGAGTCCATTTTGGGACCTTTAAGATATACATATTAGTATGTTAAAAAGTACAAAAGTATACCTCATGAGTCTGAGGTAACAATATGGACCCTTTATGTGCAAATGTGTGCCTTTTGAAAAGGTACCACCCAAGTGACAGCTCTCATACCTTTATTTCTTAGAGTGACAATTCCTGACAATTCCACCAATCAGAAAATAGCAGTACTGCTCAGACCAAACACATCTGATACCTTTAGTTCTTTAGCCTTCTCCCATGAAGCACCATGAATGACATAATTGAGCTAATCTCCTGATGCTCTCAGAACACTTAAATATTTGCAAATATATAAATATTTAGCAATAAACGTCTTTCTGTATAAACAACCAACAGCTTCAATGTCTTTCATGGGATAGTAGTGTATTCCATTCATTAAAGCCATCGAATACTTAATTGCTTAAAATTAAAGTTTGTAATGTTGTGATTCTTTTAACTTGGCTTGGTTCATCAGTTGAAGTGCTTTAACAAATACTTTTATTTTATTTATTTTTTATTGAATAGGAAAAACGGTTCACCGCAGGCCTATGAAGCACACATTAAATACACCTCTATCACCAATTGGTCACAAAATGTTATGACATTATATGTTTTTAAACTGGAGAGATATTAGCATCACATTTTATCAGCATTTACAATTAGGGTGTCAAACATTACAGTATTTTACAGTTTTTGCTATCCCTTTTGCATAACTTTTAGAAACAAAATAGATTATTGTTTTATATGTTATATTTTGTAGCATTAAGCACAGCCCTTGGCGTTACTTGCTTTAAAAAAAAGTGTATGCAAAATATATTAAGCATGCCTTAAACTTTTTTTGAAACTTCAGCTAAAATTGAACTTTACATTGGATTAAGAAAAATGAATCCAGAGTTGCACCACTGATTTCTTGCGTTTATTGCCGACTAAGCCAGTCTTTCATTAAATTCCTCTTCCAATACTTACATTTTTTTTGTCCTACAATCCGTTCTGTATGTGTTTATCTGCTCGCTGCTTTTGCTGATGTGGCTGCTGTGACTGCTGTAATGAAACAAAGCTGTGTATTTCTCCGTTTGTCACAATAAAAGAAAGAAAAGCTTGACTGTTTTTAAAGGAGACTGTTTGTAATTAAGTTGGCGATGACACCATGCTTCAAGCTGATTTACTGCTAATAACTAAATGGATGAAAAGGCTCAAACCATATTAGCTCTATAAACCATAAACAGCCTCATCCATAAGGTATATAATACTAAACACTATAGTAACTAGCAGTCCTTTATGTAAGCGGACAACAGTATAATGTTATGTATTAAGAAAAGACTAATTAATTTACCTCAGTTTAAATAAAATAGTAAGATATAAATTCCTCCCTTCCCGTGTAGCCAATCAGTGTCCAGATGTTACTTTTCAAGCCAATCATATTTCTTTATCACGGTAGTTCGTCATCAGTCATGCTTGCTCTTTACAACAGGTGCTGAAAAAATGTAACTTATATTTAAAATATAGTCTACACAGTACTGAAGGACTTAAAAATTTGTTATTTATTAATCGGCTTAGCCTACATATCCATAATGAAGGAGTGTACGGGTGCCATTTCTTACAGGTAAGAAGTGTTTACCGTGGTCTTCTGTAATTGATGTTGCATTTGTCCCATTCATTTACTATATTGGCAAGTGTTCTTTTAGTGATTCAGAGATATTATGAAGTACATTTTTGTTTGGTAAATTAGTCAATAATTTACCAAAAACATACAAAATCATACAAAAAACGCATACAAAATCGGATTGTATTGCTTTTGCTGATATATTTTCTCTCTTGTAATCTGTAAACCAGCACGGTGGTGCAGTGGGTAGAACAATCGCCTCACAGCAAGAAGGTCGCTGGTTCGAGCCCCGGCTGGGTCAGTTGGCATTTCTGTGTGGAGTTTGCATGTTCTCCCCGTGTTCGCGTTGGTTTTTTCCGGGTGCTCCGGTTTCCCCCACAATCCCAAAGACATGCAGTATAGGTGAATTGGGTAAGCTAAATTGTTCGTAGTGTATGTGTGTAAATGAGTGTGTATGGATGTTTCCCAGTGATGGGTTGCAGCTGGAAGAGCATCCGCTGTGTAAAACATATGCTGGATAAGTTGGCGGTTCATTCCGCTGTGACGACCCCAGATTAATAAAGGGACAAAGCCGAAAAGAAAATGAATGAATGAATGCCTGAAATCATTCATGTGAGTAACAATCACACAGTGTGAACTATCAAAGAGGCGATTTGAGAATCGCAGTTGAGTCAATAACACCTGTCAGATATTTGGCATGAGTGTGTGTGGATGTTTCCCAGTGATGGGTTGCAGCTGGAAGGGCATCCTGCTGCATAAAACATATGCTGGATAAGTTGGCGGTTCATTCCGCTGTGGCGACCCCAGATTAATAAAGGGACTAAGCCGAAAAGAAAATTAATAAATGAATGTAGTTTGCGGACAGAGAAAAAGTTGTCGGCGATTCTCCTATTGTAACATCATGCAGTGTTAAACCCCGTCGCCGATCCATCTGCAGTGTAGGCGACGGAATGCTACCACAGATAGTCATGCAGTTTGAAAACATCTGTGACGCGACTACTTTGAAAATCATGCAGTCTGATCTTGCCATTACATTACGCTATGTTACTTTTTGTTACGTTATATGTTATGTTTGTAATGTTATGTTGTTGTTACACTATGTTATGCTGCATTAGGTTAGGTTATGTTATGTTATGTTTCATTTCATTAAGTTGCGTTACGATATGTTACGTTACGTTACATTTATGTTGTTACATTACGTTAAGTCATTAAATGTATCTATGTATGTCTTTATTTATTTAGGCTACTGCCGGAAAATAGAATTGGTTATTGTTAAATAAATAAAAAATTAAATCGTATTGAAATAGAATTACGCCTCACAGTAAGAAGGTCGCTGGTTCGAGCCTCGGCTGGGTCAGTTGGCGTTTCTGTGTGCAAAGTCCAAAGACATGCGGTATAGGTAAATTGGGTAAGCTAAATTGTCTGTAGTGTATGTGTGTGAATGAGAGTGTGTGGATGTTTCCCAGTGATGGGTTGCAGCTGGAAGGGTATCCGCTGCGTAAAACATATGCTGGATAAGTTGGCGGTTCATTCCGCTGAGGCGACCCCAGATTAATAAAGGGACTCAGCCGAAATGAAAATGAATGAATGAATGAAGTAGAATTATACTTCTTTGATTACATTTGTTTTTCATAACAAAATAAACCCATCAAGAGGGATTCTTCATCTCTTTAAGATCCGAGGCCAGATATCTGCATCTACTTACATTGTTTTTGTGCAGCTGTTTCACAAGATGATGATGATTATTTCTATAATTTGATTTTGCAATAAAGCAGAAAATAATTTGGCTCAAAAATCACAGAGTGTGTGTGCAACTTTAAAAAACATGAGGCTCATCACAACCTCGTATTTGCTCTTGTATGTTCTGTCTCTGATTTTCAATGGCTCGTGTCAGAGGCCCACAAGGATATTGTGGTTTTTCTGCTGAACTTGACAAAAAAGGTTTACTTTCTGCGGGCCAGTGTGTGTGCGTGAGGTCATGTGCTTGTGTTTGTACAATGAAAGACTGAAAGAGGGAAACAGTAAACAAAAGTAATTGATGGCACATATGTGGATTGTGAATGGCGATACCATTCATCTACCCTTCTGGGAGATCTAGCTCTGACAACCAGCTACCAGCCACTGCATTCCTGTTTTTCCAGAGCAGCCACTGCTTGCTTAGAGAGCACCCAAGAGCACATGTCCAAACAAAGCCAGCTGTTGTGCTTTAGTGCAGTTATATTTTTGAACTGACATGGTACAATTCCTTATCGTCTTTAAATAACATTTGCAGGGGTTTTAGGATCGTTTTTGTGGTCTCACTGCACCACTTGGTTTCTGTTTTGGTTGAGGAACAGAATGCATTCCCCGGGCCTCAATAAAATTTGATTAGTTCCACTTGAGGACCGAGTAGTTAATGAAGTTTGGGTTGAATCTAATATAAGCATGGCTATTTAACGGGAAAAGGCCATAACGTACGACGTGCATTGGCATCAAAAACAACTCAGTGGAAAATTCCTTTTTGACAAGAGCTTTGCAGAATAGCCATGGTGTGAATCAGTGAATACAAAGCGTTTTCTAACTCTTAAACATCTCGTAAATGTGCAATAGGAGAGCAGAGTACAAATAAACTGGCATTGAGAAAAATGCTACATGATTGTGCAGTATGAATCATGTTTATCTTTTAATTTGGATTTTTTTATTTTTATTTTAATGTATCTTTTTAAGTCTATCAACTTTTTACTTTATGTTTTAGTGTAAAGTCACTTCTCCAGATAAAAAAAATCGTCAGATACGATTATGACAGTTATGATTTCAGGATTGATATCACAATGTGATCATTCACAATAGTCGCATCGCAGGATTTTTTTATGTAGAGTCTGTATTATAATTTATAATTTGCATGTGTTTTTGATGCCTGTGACTGTGTGAGGAATGTAAAGCATTCAGGCATAAGAAGTTGTACCATTAGTAACTTTAATAATGATTCATTTGAATTCATTTGAATAATATTAAATTAATAATGTTTTTTATTATTCAATTTCTGTTATAGAATTCTGTTTGACGCATTAAACGATAAAATACTGTTTATTTCAATTGTCTCTTTTTCTGTATAGTATTTATCAATGCTTTAAATTAGTTTATTAGCCTTTATGCAGATGCACTGCCCTGCAAAATCATCCCAATCAATCTAAAATGAGAAATTCTTCCCAAAATTGAGATATTTAAGTCATCTGGTGAAATTGTATTCATATCGTAATATATATAATTGACAAAATATCGCAATGTTCGATTTTTTAAATAGATTTTAATATCGTGCAGCCCTTGATTATGACATTAAAAAGGCCTCATTGTATTGTGCTTTAATTCTTCAGAAGGTAATCATACAGATATTTGAATGAATAGAAACTGCATATTTGGCGTGCTGTCTGAGGAGAGGGTTCTAAGCTTGGAACGACACCCTAACTTGTGTTATTCTCCTTTTCAGGAGAGAGAAAGAGAGGTCTAAGTGCAGCAATTAAAGTAGGAATCAGGATTAAAGGTGTGGAGCTGGGGTGGCGGAGGCCTGCTGAAAGTCGAGAGAAAACGGAGGCTGGACATGCTTTGATATTTATAGGGGTTTGGTTTTAAGCTTATTGGATAATAGAAAGGTTGTCAATGATGAATTAGTCTTGTCAAAACATCTGCGCCTCCTCCTCCCGAATTTAGTTTATAAGACATCACATATGGAGCAAAATCACTTTTCTCAAAAAAAAAAAATATATATATACTTCCCTGTGTTTTTGGTGTTCTGCAGATAAGTAACTATTTATGTAAAATTGTCTTTTAAAATAATAAGTGTTTTAAATAATGAAATATGCTAATTATATAGCGCAAAATTGTTTATTTTTTCGACAAGGCTTTAAAATGATAGTTCGCCCACAATTATTAAATTATTATTGTACTTAATATTTACTCATACTCAAGTTTTTATGAACCTTTATGAGTTTCTTTCTTATGTTAAACACTAGAGAAGATATTTTGAAGAAAGCTGAAAATGTAAGTGGTGTAAAGTAACAAATTACAAATACTCAAATTACTGTAATTGAGTAGTTTTTCTCAGAAACTGTAATTTACTAAGTAGTTTGAAAAAATATATATATATAATATACTTTTACATTCCCTTGAGTACATTTTTAGTGTTGTATCGGTACTTTCACTCCACTAATTTCCTTCAACCTGCAGTCACTACTTTTCTTTTTTTCTTTTCTATGGGGATTGTTATCAAATCAAATCGCATATAGAAAGTAAATCGCATTATACTAAACTACCTCAAGACATGGTCGTTGCTTTATAAATAAAGCAAACCATTTGGAAGCATTAAAAGTGTCCAAGAAGATGTCCAAAATCTTCACTTGCAATGGCTGAGGGAGATGAAGGATGTCAACTCTATGATGACTGAAATCACCAAACAGCCTTAAACAATAACTGAATACACTACAGAATGTTACGTTTACACATCCCTGCACAAATTGCATGTATTTGCATCAATAATACTCACTACTCTTATTATTGAGTATTATTACACTACTCACTACACTAACCGATACTTTTACTCTATTTGCACTACATTGTTGGCCAAATATTGGTACTTTTACTTGAGTATGATTTTTCAGTACTCTTTCCACCACTGGTAACCCCATTGACTTGTCTAGGAGGAAGAACAAATAATATAGATGTCACTGGTTACAGCTTTCTTCAACATATCTCCCTTTGTGTTCAACAGGAGAAACTCAGACAGGTTCTAAACAAGTGAAGGGTGCCTAAATGGTAACACGTTTCATTTTTAGGTGAACTATCCTTTTAAATAGTTTGAAAGAAACATCTGAAATTCAAATATACTTACCCACTAACAACAGCAACAACACCACAAAGGAAATGACTGCCCATGCAAATAATTACACAATTAAATAACAAATTATGTAATTTGTGGTGGTAAAGTGAATATTAGGATTATAAAAATACAGAAAAACCACAAGTTTTTAAACAGTGTAATTTTCAAACTAACAAAGAGAGCAGAAGTCAATGATTTATTTTAATTATTTAGCCTGCCATGTTTACTGTTCCAAAATATTTAAAATATTTCTTAAAATAAATATATTGTGTTAAATGGGGAAAAAAGTAGTTGTTTTTTTACCCAGACATTTAAAAATAACATATTTTAGAGCAGTAATCACAATACCGTGATACCAGGAAACTATCATATTTCTTTCCAAGTGTAAAACTCGGCCTAATGGGGCTGTATAAAGTCCGTGCTTACCGAGTTTTATCTGTGGGTTCTTGGCTATTACCCGGTCTGTTAAGGCCACTGGATAGGACAGTCCAACCCAACTTCTGTGCTTGGAACATAAGGTTTATTTTCACAGCGTTATTCAGCTTAATCTCTGCATGAACTCACAGACTACTCTCGTGCGTCTCTCCCTTCACCCCCCCCCCCTCTTTCTTTACACGAGATATCGCGAGAGTAGAATCTAACTTTATTTAAACACATTGTTAACTCTTACACAAGGTTATCATATCGCCAGAATCTTATAATGGCCCATGCCTACTACTGCAATAAAATAAGTGCAGTGTGTGTAGTATGATCCAAATCAATCACTTATACGAAGGGCCAGACAGAATCTGCTGACTTTTTCTTTTGCTATTTCTGTGCAGAATTATGTAAATGACACGATTTTGTAGGTGATGATTTTCATTTTTAGGTAAACTATCTCTTTAAATAGTTTGAAAGAAACATCTGAAATTCAAATATACTTACCCACTAACAACAACAACAACAACAACACCACAATGGAAATGAGTGTCCATGCAAATAATTACACAATTTAATTACAAATTATGTAATGAGCATGGTAAAGTGAATATTAGAATTGTAAAATTACAGCAAAACCACCATGAGTTCTCGTTTTTAAACATAGTGTAAATGTGCCGTAGGAGTGATGGTAAAAATGAACTGGCATTGAGAAAAATGCAAAGCATGTGAGAGGTGAACCACTGGTTGTGCAGTACGAGTCACGTATTTTCTTAATCTTTTAATGTGGATTTTTCCCCCCCCGACCTCCCTTCCGTCAGTGGCAAGATAGGTCAGTCATCACGAGCACATGATGGTTGCAGCAGGAAAGGGGGGGGGTGGGATGGGAGGGATTGGCCAAGTGGACGCCGGGAGGGAAGGCATCCCGTTTTGGGAGATCACAGGATCTATGGGGCGACTGAGAGATTGCAAATTACTGATCTGCTTGTGGAGGGGAGTCGAGGAAGCATTTATCATCAATCTGAATCTTACTGATTTGTGTTCGGAGTCCACTGGAGGCCATTGGCTGCTTTCTGTGATTAATGTGGTTGTCTCATGACTAAAATAAAAAGTTGGAATTTTAAAGGGCAAGTGTTCATATGAGAGAGATTGTGAAGAATAATGGCCCATTCATATCCAGCACATGTATTTGTTGTGAATATTTGTTAAGGGCAAGAATGTGAATAGGGAAAAAAAAGATTCTTATAAAATGAGCATTTTTTGAAACAAAAATAAATAGGTTGAAAGATTTTAAAGGGCTATACGCCTCAAAATGAACATGATCTTGCCTTAATAACTCCGTAAGACTTTCGTTCATATTTAGAACACAATTGGAAATATCTGAGAGATATTTATCTTTTTATTTAAAGACTTTTTACCCACATTTCTGATGATAAAAACTGCATAAAGAGATTTAAAAATGAAATAAATAAAATAAATTCTTATGAATCAAGGAGTTTGATCCAAGTCTTGAGCTTCCCCTGACCAACTTTTCTTTTTTTTTTCTTCACTGTTTCAAGTTTGTATGTGAATTCAAATCTAAATCTAATCAATTTTTTCTTATTAAACAAAAACAAGGAAGACTTGGATTAAACAAAGAATATAAGCTGTGGATTTAATTTTGACTTCCTTATGAACAATTTCTGATGTGTTTTAAGCTTTTAATGCAGAGGCAGAGATATCTCAGAATTGTTTTCTTAATGTGCGTTCTGTCAGTGTTCGTCCACGTGTCCTTTGTTTATGTCATGTGCTTTCTTTGTCCTTCTCCCGCCACCGTCATTGTTCATCTGTTGCACCTGTATGCATCCCTCTTGTGTCATTAACCTAATCATCCCCTTTACCATTTATACCCTTTCGTCTGTGTCCAGTGTTGTCTGGTATTTTGATTCGTATGGTTGTCTCGTCCTGTCGTCCTTGTTCCGTCTGCATGTTACCCGTAAGTCTTGTATAAATAAATCCGTTTATTATTTAAGTCCGTGTACCGTCTCCTCATGTTATCGTCTCCTGTCCACCAGATGTTACACGTTCTAAATATGAACAAATTCCTTATTTATTATTTGGAATGACATGAAAGTGAGGAAACTATTTTGACGTGAACTAACCCTTAAAGTATAACCCTTTAATGTATAGACATACATGACCATGGTTTATTTTGAAAGTATGTTTATTCATATAGTAATGTGCATTAGTATAAAGTCAGGGGAAGAGGTATATTTCTGAAATAGCTTTCTTTTTCTTCTGTCAAGCACAGTATAGTATTTTCTTTTCTCATCATGCACATGGAAAAATGAACTTAATAACAATAACTGCTTTAATTGAATAATACAGCAACTTTCCTCAACACCTATTGGAGTTAATCTTATATAATTGCCAGATTATTTTTTTGTTGTTGTTAGCCTTCAATGATTAAATTAGGCTAAATCGGTTTCATTTTAAAAATAAATTGTCTTTGAAGTTTCTTCACAAAAGAGTGTAGTTGTTATTATCGTAATTTTCCTATTAAAGGAGACATTTAAGGAGACATGATTTTTAAAGGATTATAAAGGATTTTTTTACTCGAATGTTTTTAATGCTAACGTTAGACTTTTAAGCATAAGTTGTGAGTATTTCCATATGGTCAGGATTTAACTTATTTTGGAACAATATCTGCATACATTTGGCACAGTAATTGCATGCATGCATGTATTGCTTGATTGATTTATTTTGGCATGCTTACAGTTAATACAGACCTCTAGTTGGGAGACCTATAATCATCTTAACAACATTCTAATGCTAAACTGCATTAGCTAATGCAATAAAAAAAAGTGCAGTGTGTGTAGTATGATCCAAATTGATCACTTATATGCAAGGCCAGACAGAATCTGTGGACATTTCTTGTTATTTCGGAATTTTGTAAAAAACATCTGCGGATTTATGCTGAATAATTTTTGGGAGTATATAGTAACTAAACACTCAAAACATGAAATGAAAAACAATATACTTTTAACTTTAATTTAAAGTTTACAGTGCAATTAAATTAAATAGGGTAAATGCACACAGGCTTTCGGTGAACTGTCTTTCCATTACAACATCGCCACTATTAAGATCTGATTTCTTTAAAAATCAGTGATTTTCACTGCCATATATACTATATAAAGTGGGTCTCACACCGGATAAGAAGCACTGCATTAAATTAAAATTTTCCCCGCTATGTCTGTAAAATATGGAAATTTATTTTACCCCAGTATTTTCAATGGAGTTTCTGCGCTAGACTGCTGCGCTAGCGTTTACACAGTCTTTCATCTCGTTTTACGCTTGAACAACTAAATGAATGCTTAAGTCTATTTAACAAATAATATTTTAATTACATTACTGTTACATGTCTGATGTGTCTGTGTTGTGTTTATGTTGTTGTTATGTCATGTGATGTCCCATGTGTTTGTTCCATGTGCTTCTGTTTATATCATGTGTTTCCTTTGTTCTGTTTTCCCGCCGTTTGTTAATGTTTATTAGGTTCACCTGTTGTATCACCCCTGTTTGTAATCTGTTCAATCTTGTCCTGTGTATTTATACCCCTGAGTTTGTTTAGCTCTTTGTCTGGTATTGTCAAACTCCATGTCCTGACTGTGGCTGATGTTCTAGGTCCTGTTGTAAGTGCTTTTTGTTAATAAATACGCGTTTTTTGGAGAATTCCTGTTATTCGTGTGTTTGTGAGTGAGCCTCCCATGACAATTACACATGGATGCTGTATAAGGAACCTTATGAAGTTGAGAATGGCCACAAACCTTTCACTGGAAGTTTATTGTTGGCTGAAAAACACTAGCTGTGCATATAGCCCATTAAATCTATTTGTTTGATAAACAAAGCAAGTCTCTCATATAATCAACTAAAAGGCAGAAAATATTACTTTACAAACTGTTTAGTAAATATAAACGTTGCATATTAATACATTTACTGAAATTAATATAAAAACAGAATAAATATATATTTACCCACATTTAAATACTCAAGGATGGGCTAAAAATCTGCGGATTTCTGCATGCACTCATTTTGCATGGCTCTACTTGTGTACAGTAGATTAATTTTGAGTCCATGTCTTAATTTTCAGATAGATGTCACCTTACAAGGCTGCTGTGAAGGCAAGCAAAGCAGGTTAGGGTCCAGAATATGAGGGGCATGATGAGGGAGGAAAAAAAGATTAGTTGCCAGTAACATCAGTTTCTGTTCTGTGGGGAACAGTGTGTACCATGGCAGTGGAGTGGTCAGGAAATGTCATTTTTACCAGTAGTGGCTATTATAACATGCCATCTAAAAATACTCTCTCTCTCTGCCCTTGCCTTTGCCTGTCTGAGCAGAAACGCACATCTGCCGTTCTGCTGTGGGTGCAACACCAACGATGTGTGAATGATACTGTATGCCTTCTCATCTCACACATATTAAATTGCATTCAGAAGACATGGTAACACAAATACTATGCTTTTAAATCTGTTACAGTGGGATTGTTTTGACTGAAGTTGTGTGCTGGAGCATTAGTCTCTTATTAAAATAACCTGACTTTTAACCACTGCGCTAACCTTACAGCCACAATATAAACATACAGTAGAGTAGTTCTTGTCTGAAGTCAGCTTTTTCGGTGGGTGTTTTGATTTTTTTTTTTTTAATATTGTGTGTTTGTCAGCCTGATCTCACGAGAAAACATAAGTATTTTACATTTTTGTCAGTTTAGTGGCTCATTTGTACAAATTCGTATGAGTTCAGTCATATAAAAAATTGTCCGATTTTAAAAAGGAGGCGTGGCATCCAACCCCGCCCCTAAACCCAACCATCATTGGGTGATGAACAAATTGTACTAAATTGTACAAATTAGATCGTATATGAATTAGCCACTGAATCCAAAAGTTACGAATTGCTGTGAGATTGCGTTGGTTTTTGTGTGATTTTATTGTTTGTTTTTTTTAATATATTTTTTATTTTATTTACATTTATTTTATTTATTATTATTATTATTATTATTATTATTATTATTATTATTTAACTAAATATTATATATAAACAAACAACTGTTCTGATAATCTCCCTAAATACTTTATCTTATTCTATTTATAATTTTTTTTATTTACTTAAAGCACATATGAACATAAAAGAACCTGTTTTGACAATCTCCTTAAATAGCTAAATGATGATTAACAGTTATACTGTTTTCTGAAGGAGTATTAAAGACAACTTATTTTCAAATGAAACCACATTATCCCAACTTAATCATTGAAGTCTAATAGCAAAAAATATATTTGGTCATTATGTGAGTTTAAATCTTTGTTTATTTTTTTAAAATAAAATTTTTATTGTAATGTATTTTATTTTGCTTTATTTATAATTTAAGGTATTTTATTTTAAACCAACTCTTCATTATTTTGTTTTTATTTTATTGTATTTTCTTTAATAAAATTGTATTGTGTTGTATTTTATTTTCTCATTTAGAATTTAAGGTATTTTTTTTTTAACAATCCTTCATTATTTTGTTATTACAACTTTTCGAATGCACCCTGATTATAATCCAGTCTTGCAATCTTTAACTATGAAAATCCACCATAAAATATGAATATTGCATCTTTAAAAAGTAGGATAATGCGAACAGAGAGTTCATTAATCATGAATCATTTCAGCATTTATTGTGTGAAAATCATTTAAACACTTTTCTTTTACCCAAATTGCCCGTGTTCCTTTAGCTGTTGCATCATTTATGTGATGACCAAACTTTTTTTCCCCTAATAAAGTTTTATCAAAAGTGGTTACCATGGAGACAACAGTGCCAATGTTGAGCTTGCTTCGAATTAAATATGAAGCTTTTGATGTGTAAAGATAAAAGACATACATCATTTGTGGGCAGAATATTGTGTGCCGTTTCCAATCAAGACATATTTTAGTTAGTGCAAAGAGTGTGAAAATATTAACTTGTCTTAACAAGATGACTTTTTTAACTCTTTAAATCTCAAATATCAGACTTCACTTTGAAACAAATCATGCAATCACAGTAGTTGACAGCTTTACTGACCCATTTAACTGTGTTGTATGGAAAATCAGCTATATTTACATTCTTATCTGCTAATTTGACTTGAAACAATGAATATCAGAATAAATAACTCTCCACACAATTATATTTAAAAAATAAATAAACAAATAAATCACCACATCCTGGAAAACTGCGTTAAAATATTAGCAATAAAACTGGAAGGTGCTGGAACCGGAAAAACTGCTGTAGCTCTTTTTTTCCTACATAACAAATGACAGCAGGAAACGCCTTAGAAAACCTATGAATCAAACATGCTGCTAAAAAATAGTTTATGTAACATGCAATATTTTAAATTATGATAAGTTTTACAGTTACTTATTCAGCATTAGCCAATGTAGATGTAATCCATAATGTATTTAATATGCATTATATGAAAAAGTACTTGTATAGACTCTCTTGTGTATAGTTTAAGTATTTTATTCTATTTTATAATATAAGTTAGTTATGCATAGGTTTCTTATAATAGCTCTTATGTCCAGTGTTGTGTTTGTATTTATGATTAATCCATGTAGCACCGTTGTCCTGCAAGACATGACATTTCGTTCCTCTGTATGTCCACACATGTAGCGGAATGACAATAAAGTGCGACTTGACTTGATATGTAAAAAAATAAATACGACAGTTACATGAAATAGATTTAGCCATAAAACATTAAGTGACTTAGTTTAACAATTAGCTGTATAAGGGCGGCACAGTAGTTCAGTGGTTAGCACTGTCACCTCACAGCAAGAAGGTCACTGGTTCGAGTCCCGGCTGGGCCAGTTTGCATGTTCTCCCCATGTTGGCGTGGGTTTCCTCCAGGTGCTCTGGTTTCCCCCACAGTCCAAAGACATTCGCTGTAAGTGAATTGGGTAAACTAAATTAGCCATAGTGTATGAGTGTGTGTGAATGTGAGAGTGTGTATGGATGTTTCCCAGTGATTGGTTGCAGCTTTAAGGGCATCCGCTGTGTAAGACCTATGCTGGATAAGTTGGCGGTTCATTCCGCTGTGGCGACCCTAGATAAATAGGGGACTAAGCCGAAGGAAAATAAATGAATCAGTTGTATCGTGCTGGCTTACATATACGTAAATGGGACCTGTTTAATAGGAATGTTTTATCAATGTTATTTTAAAATTGCTTTACCTTAAGTTACGCAACACACTATACTCCACATTGTGATCTGTAGTATAGGCACCAAACATAGTTTATTTGTATGCTATTCTGTATCAGTAGGTTGTCTGTGCTTATATATTTAGTTTGTTGTCTTGTCCCTCATTCTTTCTCCTTCTCTGTTTCTCTCTTTCACATGTCTTGCAGGTATCCTATAGTGTGATGCTCTTTGAACACCGCTTCATAAACCGGGTGAGATGTTGTTGGAGAAAGTGAGAGACGCACAGTGACACACTGCACGACTCCACTCACGGGAGAGCACAGGTACATTTGACAGCAGCAGCTTTCCTCAGTCTTTTTCTCTCATTTCGTTCTGCACGGCAAACAAGAGACAGGGAGAGAGGCAGAAAGAGACAGAAATGACTCGTTGACAGAAGTGGAACTTTTAACCAGACTCTACAAACACGTGGATGCACACACACATGCACGTGCTGCTTCAACTATGGCCGCTTTTGGCCCTGCAGACCTTTCAGCACTGTAAACAGTTTAACTGGTCCACTAACAATAGATGTTTCCATTCACTTTTTTATGCACATTTTGACCAGCTGGCTAAACATAATTAACACCATCTCAATCAAATGTTGTTTTAGCCAATCTGAAATGCCTGAGCCAAAGTCAGAAGTCAAAATTACAATGCACCAATGCGAAATGTAAAATACGTTGCTCTGGGTATGTTTTGTTGCACATTTCAGATGATAAATTCACTAGAGGGTGCTGTCTACATTTTTTTTTTTTTTAACATTTTGCTGTCTGCGAATCTGAAACTTGTGGTATGTTTCCACTACAGCGTCACATCTATGATCAGTGCTACTGGCAACACTACAACACCACTGCATTTTGCTTTTTGGTCAAATTATTGCTGAGCATGCCTGTTTTGGTGGAAGGTGGACGTATGCGTTGTCACACATGCAAGAAATGACATACATGGTTCAAGATAGTGTGAAGGAATATTCTCATAGTAGCCTACAAATCACTGTAAGTAATCCAGTTTCACAAACACTCGGAAACATACGTCAACATCTTGCCTTACTTTTCCCAGCGATTGGTTGCCGCCTGGCATTTTTCACTTTACATTTGCATAAAGTTGAGAAATGGCCAACCTTTCTGATGCTCTCAGCTGCTTTCAATGCTTATTTCGTGCCGCGTTCAATCCCATAATGCACTGCGTAATCGTTTACCTTCAACTTCCATATGAATGAATTGTAAACGCTTGTATTGTGATTGCAACATGACAGTGGAAATGGGCCACAAGGGTACGTTTTGTTATATGTGTATCAGTACACATCCTTTTTGTTCACGCCCACAAGAAGGCGGGGCTTGTTGTACAGATTACTAATGACCAAAACCTCTACATTTTTAAGTTTTCAAAAGCAAATTTAAGAAAAATCCACTGCAGCTACACAGTTTTACCTTGATTTTACATTGTCTTTATCCCTTTTGTGGAACCTTGCTTCACCAGACTTGAACCAGAGTGCTCTGCATCACAAGTACAACACTGTACAAATTGAACTACTGAGTAAACTGACCATGGCAAAAATGTTGTCCTTATGGAGATAAACAGATGAGGCAAACATATTTGATTACAAACCGTAGACACTGGTAAGGTGTTTTGTGATATTTATTTGGTGTTATGGTGTAATAATTTTTTTTGTCGATAATATGTCTGTAAATATCATTAGTGTGAAAAGGAACAAAAGCTGTTGGCGTCATACTGCCTCATTTTAATTAGAAACTGCAATCTAATGTATGTTGACATACGTTTGTTTTTTTGCAGATTGACACATGTAGGATGAAGCACGTATTTCCAATGAGACTGTTGCAAAAGTGTTTGGTTACATTATTCCCAAAATTGTCTCTCAATATTGTGTTGATAATTATCAGACATCTGAACAGAAGATAACCTTAAATGCAAGCATTTGTTATTGTGTTATACTTTAACTCTCATTGGTTTAAATAGTTATTTACAAAATACAATGTGTGTATTTAACAGAAGGTGCGAAAGAGAACTTCACTACACACACAATTGTTGTGTGGCAGTTGACTTTCTGTGCACACAGTTTGTGTTTGTTAGAAAACCGTATATGACAGAAGTTTAAACTCTCACCACCCTCTCCTGTAAAGGGGTGGGGACAAAGCAGCTCATTTACATTTAAAGAGAGACACAAAAATGACTGGTTCCTTGAGCTGAAAGATCAGACGTGTTCTGTCTTCTAAATGTAGGAGATAAACCATGTTTACACAATACTTTATAAACAGTATTTAACCCTCCTGTCTGGGCATCATTTTAAAAGCAGAAATAAAATACTAAACAGCGTTTTTTTGTTGTTTTTTTTTTCATCTTGAAATCTGGTGACCTTTTCTAAAATTTGTTTTAATTTTCTATTTTCATATTTTCATACGGACATATGTACATATTTAGGGTACAACAGTTGTCCCTCAGGTCAATTTTGACCCGCCATCTATAAAACATATTTTACACCACATATACTATATAATATAATATAATATATATATTTTTATATATATATATATATATATATATATATATATATATATATATTCATATATGTTTTTACACCACAAAAACTACTGGCACACACATGCACACTACAACACAAACACCCCCTAAACGCGCATACACACACACACACACACACACATTGTCCACTGAATAAACATTGTCCACTTGAATAAACATTGATGAAAAACTTCACACAGATGAGGGAAAACCTAGACAATGAAGATGAGGTTATTTCTTCAAGCAAAATAGATTTGAGGATTAAAATGAAATTGAGCTGCTTTATTTTTGAGTTTTAGTGAAGGCGGGCCATTTCTGACCTGAAGGGTGTATGCAGTTTTCTAAGACAACAGCAGGGTTAAAAATAGTTTTAAAAACTCTGTTTATTGAAGATGGCAAAGGCAAAAACAATTACAATTCAGATAAAACTAAATGTCGCATTAAACTATTTCAGGCGCAATGCTATTATCCTTTCTTGCATTTCTCCATGACCCACTTTATTGTTTGCGTGTAATGACACACACAGCTCAAATGTCACAGACGCCAATTAAACTTTTGTACAACGTTGCTCCGCAGCAACAAGACTTGCTAATTAATAATTAAGAAATTTTGCACATAGCTTGTTTGTTCACACTTTAGATGTCTCAAGTACAATGAGCTCAAACATCTAGAAAAATAATTAAATGATCTTGGAAATGACGCACAAAACGGTTTTGCTATTCTGCCTCCTAGAAATGAAGTTAGCCATTTTGCTAATGTCATTAATTCACACTTTCTCCAAAACCCTGCTGGTAGATGCGACAATCAGCAGAATAGAATGAATACTGGTGTTATGCCTTTTTTTTGCAAGCAAATTATAAACTAAAATCAAACCAAACACCCTGTCTATTATGTCATTAAGTTTATACACTGACCTGATGCAGTGGGTAAAGAAAATGGCTTCGTGCTTGCATCACTCTTAACACCGCCATGCTCGCAGGGACACCAGCTCACCAATTTAATTAGTCCGCCTGGCTAACATCATGTTCAAGTAACACAGCCCAAGCGTAATTGGCTTGAGGGTAACAAACAAACAAGCAAAACACAGCTCGGCATTAGCCATCTGATTCAATTGTTTAATTAGGACATGCGTTCCAGCAGAAACTAATTTCTCAGAGGAAAGGCCATAACTCATATAGCTCATGCTAATCTACAGACGCAATCCAACAGGCTAACTAATGCATTTTTTTTGGCTTGAAGATTGGATACTATGAGCTTAATTCAGTTTAGTTAAACGTTTTTACTTTAGCTGAATATTTTGAGCATGTGTAAGTAATTTTTAAGGATATTTTTAAGATAATCAATGGGTATGATGGTTGGTGGTTGTGTTGTTCAGCAAATTGTGACGATGAATATTACAAAACTTAGTAACGAATGAGAAGTTTATTCAAAAGAGCTTGCAATTTTTCACTCATTAAAGTTTCTGAAGCATTAAATTAATTCAAGCTTAAAAAAGCTTCAACCTTAAATGAAATTTCTTTCATAACTTGTTCTACATTAATCTACATTATATAATAGGCTTAAAGATGAGATGCTATGATCTCAATTCAGTTTAGATAAACTTGGTGGATTTCATGGATGTTTTGTCAAATATGTTGAATGTGTAAATAATTTTTGACTATTTTTAAGATTATCATAATCATTGGTTATAATGGTTGGTGGTTGTGTTGTTCAGCAAATTGTGACGATGAATATTACAAAACTAACTAACGAAGGAGGAAAGTTTATTCAAAAGAGTTTGCTACTTTTTCACTTATTAGAGATTCTGAAGCATTAATTAATTATTTAAATTCTTTTAATTCAAGCTTAAAAAAAGATTCACCCATAAATGAAAATTCTGTCATAGTTTGTTCACTATAATATTGTTCCGAACCCATTGGAAGTATCGTTGGCACATAAATGTAGATATTTTTTAAAATCTAATCTTTATTAAATTGATCTCCCTCTTATTAAGAGTTTGTTCAAAATGTTCTAAATTAATTCATATTAATTTAGTGGCATCTTCTGAAGGGCCAAGATCACTTTATAAGATAAAATAATATAACTAAGTATTTATTGATATTTAATGATGGATTTAGAGCATCAGAGTTTGGCTGAACATACTTTCAATTGAGGCCAGAACATATTTTAATTTCATAAAAAATATCATTTTTGACTTAATATTATTGCACAGGGAAATTTCTGTTAATTTTTGATGCATCCATTGATTCATGCATATATTTCTCTCTGGTAGTTAATTTGATTATCTTCTGTGTGTAAATAAAAGATAAAAATGCATAAAAAAAAGAACGAATGAATAATTGCCAATTGATTGATTTATTTACACACTTTAGAGATCCTCAATGGGAGGTTCAGTGCGTTTAACTCTAAATGTGCTGCATCAAATCATTCACTTATACACCGAGCAATTCAGCCGGGCCTATTTACATGTCTGTTTCTCATTCAAGCACCACAGGAAACCAGCAGAGGAACATGTGTTATCGCTTTCCCTCAGTCTCTTACAACAACACGTGCACATTGATCGCCTCTCCATACCTTAGTCTCCTCTCCTCTCTCAAGAGATCGACACACACCAGCATCTTGACATACAAGTATTTCTAACTAATCAATGTAAGATATCAACACTGATTTTCTGTTTTCATTTGACTCGAGAGTTTGTGACCAAAACCAGTTGTTCGCTTACAAGAAAAGTTAAACAATGCATTTCTTTGTGCCGTGCCCCCCCCCCCCCCCTTGATTAATGAATTCAAGCACATGAGAAGCAGCTTTTGCTCAAACGGTCTTGGAAAGATGAGAAAAACTGCTTCCAGCGTGAGAGAGAGAGATGGAAAGATGGAATATTAATACAACTAGCATAGATAATGTGGTTAATTACCGTGTAAGAGACTGCAGCCAAGTATTATATTAGAAATGGCACTGAATTCAGAGACTGCACACACACACACACACACACACACATAATCTCTCTATGCACAGAAAGCACTGCCAAGGGGCCGATAACATCTAGCTAAGGGCATGAGATGCTTCCAAGCACATCTGTGCACAGTTACAGCACATTTCCACACCAGTGCCATTAAGAACTGTCAGTCAATTATATGTGTGCACATTTTTTACAGTTTAAAAAAAACCCTATTCTGTGCAAAGTCAGCTTAAATTTCCCCCAAGTTTTGGACTAACATGCATGGAAACGGCAAGATTCAATTTCACCTGGAGTTTTTTTTTTTCCAGTACTTTTTGTAGAAATACTGAAGGGTTTATTTATTCCTCTTCAAGAACTCATTCCACATTCGCTGTCATTATGTTGATTCACGATACACCATCTTCAAAAAATGAGAGAAATAATGAGATCTGTTTGTGAGAGGAACACATTTTTTTGTGCCTCCAGAAATGGTAGAAGTTATGCAGCGTTTCCTTGTGCTTACAAGGGAAAAGCTTGAATGAGCTCCCTCAAAGTCTCATACCTTTTTTGAGCTCCAGCTAAAATATAGATATTAAAAACTCCTTGGCGCTGAAATATTCAAATGCCTTTAGCTAGCCAAAAGAACATCCTGCTAATATGTTTGATATTTTTTTCATGTTTAAGAGGCAGGATCTGAATAATTGATAGCTGCTTTTTAATGACCTGAAGATAATGTGGAACTGGAGCGAAAAGAGGCCGAATGTAGGCGGTAGAGAAATGTGGAGAGGAAAGGTGGTCAGATAAAAAAAAAAAAAAAACCAAGAGGGATTGTGGGAGGGGGATTTAGGTCTATGCATCAAAATCTCTTTGTAGATGGAAGACGACCCCCAGAGCAGCATGTATCATCTGCACATCTCAGAACTTGATGAAACCCAAAAGCAGAACCTTGTGGTTTGTACAAAGCTGCGCAGATGCTTTCATGTAGACCGTTATATCAAAGTGCTACAAAAAGACTTTGTTAGATGGTTAGATCTGTTTGATGGGTGCTGCCTTTTGTCAAACTGCTTACAGCTGAATTTAACTTGTTGCAAATTGATGAATTTCACACTGCGGTTGAACTAACACTCAATTTCTGACTGCATCTAAATAATGACACTATAAAATAGTTCCCAAAATATATATTTTTTCCAATCGATTTTTATCTCTGAGGGGTTTTAATGGAAAGAAACCTAGCCATTTACCTATGCTGATTCACAACATTACAAAGTTTAATTTAAAAATCTGACAAAAAAACAAAAATACAATCTGGGTATTTAAAGAGATAGTTCACCAAAAGCTGACAATGATGTCATCGTTTACTCATCTTTTACTTTTCAAACATTGTTGCAAAATAGGCTTATTCTGAAAGCATAGCCCTATATACATTTCTGGAGATCGCAAATTATGTAGCCAGAAGTACGTATGACTGCATTTCGTCTTTAAAGCAAACGCTACGGGGCGGTATGACGCCGTTCCTTTTCGCGCTTAGCGCTTACCTCCGTATGGATGGCTTTTCCGCTGTTACTAGTTTTTAGGAGGGTGGGTCAGTCGATCATTCAGTCAGGAAAGATCAGTCGCGAATGGCACTAGCGAGAGAAATTTGAGATCTCAAAATGCTTACACAGTAGCCTCTGATAGATTCGTGAAAACAAAAACTGAAAAAAAAACAAAAAAAAACAAAAAAAAACGTACCTCCTGGGATGTATTTGGCGCTCTCCAGAAATGTATACTGTATAGCGGCATTCAGAATGAGCCTGAGTTTTTTTCTTCTTGTTGAACAGAAAAGAGGATATTTTTGAGGAAACCAATGGTTACAGGTTTTCAGCTTTCTTCAAAATATCTTTATTTGATTGATGTAATTGCAAAATATACACACACACACACACACACACACACACACACACACACACACACACA
>CAIGQW010055024.1:16136762-16150334 GCA_903798125.1 Danio choprae | reverse complement strand
AATAATAATAATAATAATAATAATAATAATAATAATAATAATAATAAATACAAATCACATCTACTTTTGATTTTCCTCAACATATAAATTCAAGTGTATTACTTTTTGTATTTTTGTTTTATTTTATTTTATTTTATTTTATTTTATTTTAGTTTAAATTTTAGCTTTAGTTCTGACGAATCTAAGGTATATGCACAAATATATTATTGTAAATTATTCTATATAAAATATTAATTTAAAAGAGAGATCTGAGAGGGGTGTACTCAATTATGCCAAACCACACATTGTATATATAATTTTTATGAATTTTAACCAGATCTGTTATTTGCAATTCTCTTCTGGATCTTTAAGTCAGATCCATTTGTAAAGGTAGAATATGTAGTAGTTGACATGGAGGATACAGGAGATGAGTGGTATTGTCCAGCGATGATTAGATTAGCTGTGAGTTTAAGAGTGAGAGCTGAATATGGGGGAGAGAGGGAGAGCTGGTCAACGCTGCCGGATCACGGGAAGAAAAAAAATAATTGAAAGCAGCTGTTAGACTGTGCTTCTAATGCTTAGACTGGACAGAGTCAGCATGGCCAGCCACCCAAGAGAGAAAAGGAGACAGACAAAGAGACAGGTAGAGAGATAAACAAGACAGTCAGTCATACAGATCCAGGGCCAGAAGTGTTAACAGACTCTGACATGGGCTGTACAGAGACTTGCATGCCAAAAGGAATTTTCTGTTCATCTTCAAATATGTCAAAAGAATAAATTTGGGGGGCGAAATACAGAATTGCACAAGGAATGCAGGCAAGGGACTCAGCATGGAAAGAAAGGAGAACATGGAAGAGATAAAGTGCAGAAGCCCATTCATGAACGTACATCTGCTCTTGTCATGTTTATCCCTAGAAGCAATGTCAGAGACTGACAATCTTCTGAGAAGCCCGTGTCTGTAAAAGCTTCAGCCTGTCAGCTGTGCACATACACAGAAAAGCAAATGATTTACATTGGGGCAGATTCGTTAAACAGTCGAACCTTTTCTTAAAGCAGCATTTCAGCACTATATATAGTCTAACACCCCTGATTGGCTACTGCTCAACAGAAATGCGTTTGATTGGTTATAATACTCAACACTGCAAAGAACACCATCAATTTAAGCGATGTGTGCACATCTAAATGTACTGATACTGAATCAGTACTGTACTGAATGTGAATATCAGCCAATGGACTGGTACATTCTTACCATGTTGCCTTTATTAGCCGACAGCTCTCTGCAACTCTCACATGGTCGCCCACTGAAGCTAAGCAGGGCTGCACCCGGTCAGTACATGGATGGGAGACCACATGGAGAAGCTAGGTTGCTGCCAGAAGTGTTAGTGAGACCAGCATGGGGCGCTCAACTTGCGGTCTGTGTGAGTCCTAATGCCCCAGGGTCTTTCGGATAAGACGTTAAACTGAGGTCCTGAATCTCTGTGGTCGTTAAAAATTACAGGATGTCCTTCAAAAAAGAACCCCGCCATCCTGGCCAAATTTGCCTACTAGCCATCTTGGCCTCCTAACCATCCCCATATCATGATTGGCTTCATCACTCTGTCTCCTCTCCATCAATCAGCTGGTGTGCGGTCTGGCGCAATATGGCTGCTGTCGCATTATCCAGGTGGATGCTGCACACTGGTGGTGGATGAGGAGATCCCCCCCCAATGTCTAAAGCGTTTTGAGTGTCCATAAAAACGCTATATAAATGTAAGGAATTATTCTTATTATTCTTATTATTTCTTTTTGGCTTAGTCCCTTCATTAATCCGGGGTCGCCACAGCGGAATGAACCGCCAACTTATCCAGCCCATGTTTTACGTAGCGGATGCCATTCCAGCTGCAACCCATCACTGGAAATTATTATTATTATTATTATTATTATTATTATTATTATTATTATGTAGTCTACCACTTTACATTTTTGCCTATTGTATAGTAGGGAAGTATTGATTGATTACTTTGGAGATACTTAAGTTGTCTGTCAGTGTTGGGTCTAAAATAAAAGTTAATTAGACAAATGTACTTATTTTTCTGAACTGCTTTATGAAAACAAATACATTTTTATTGAGTTTTCTATAGAATTATTTGAAAAATAAATATGTGAAAAGGAAACAACAATGGCAACATTTTACACAAACAAAGACACAATGATCAAGCCAGATCCAGAATGACTAGAACCAAAGTCAGAATGGGCGGATTGGTGAGAGGGAAAAGAAAAACAGAAGGAAAAAATATAAAGAATGTTTTCGGAAAAGCATGACTTAAAAGGAAAACACGTTCTCTTTTAACCTCTGGCTTTCCTCCATTGTCCCACCTCTTGCTTTCCATGTTTCCATCTTTCTTTGGAGGCAAACTAATGCAATGCGTTTGTGTGTGTGTGTGTGTGTGTGTGTATGTGTATGTGTGCGGTTAGCTGAGAGTGTGTGTGTGTGGTTTCAAAGCAACCGATTGTGATGAGGCAGCTCTTTGTTTGAAGCAGGGATGGAGATGAAGGAGAGTGTGGGTATGTATGTGTGTGTGTGTGTGTGTATTTGGGGTTGTGGGGAACTCTGTGTTGAATAAGAAAGACTTAAAGATCCTTCAACTGGCCTCTGGACTAAATTCAATCCATCCGTCCAAAAAAATGGAGAGCCAGAACACAGCCAAAGAAACGCGTGGCCAAGAAAGTTTGAGGCAGTACAGTGATTTGCACTTTCTGCAAAAAGGATGCAAAAAAAGACTCCGGCAAAACAAGGTTAAAAGCACGGGTGCCTAACAAACGCGGGGCTATAGGCATGAGGGTAGTTTATTCTGTGAGTGCTGGCAGCTGTCTGATCAGAGAGGAGGGGGAAACTTTGGTGAGTCGGTCTGAAGGTCAGTAAAACACAAGGGAGAGTAGAAATAATGGCTTGGCATGAGGAAACTGTAGAACGACTTGCTGCAACAGCAGAAGAGAGAGGACCATTTGAAAACAAAGCACGATCGTGTTGCTGCATCTTTAACAAACACCCTTACTCGTGGTTTGTGTGCTTGGATGCACGGTTTGAGTGCTCTGGGGTGAGAGAGAAAGAGAGAGAGACAGAAAGAGAGGGCTGTTAAAGGAATAGATCATCCAAAAATGAGAATTCTGTCATTTACTCCCCCTCATGTTGTTTCCAAACCCATAAGACTTACTTTCTTCTATGGAACATAAAAGGAGATGTTTTTGAAAAACTGCGCTAGTTGCTGGGGTTTTTTCACGCAGTTACGATGAATAAGGGCTGGGGATTTTAGACCTCCAAAAAGGACACAAAAACACCATAAAATATGAAAATGGATCCATAAAACATGTATGATATGAATCAAGTATACTTCAAGAACACTTTTAAAATAAAAATGTAGTATTTATCCTATATATATCGATTAATTATTGGGTATTTAATTGTGCATGCTTGTTTAATAATAATGTCACCTCACAGCAAGAAGATCACGGGTTGAGTCCCAGCCAGTTGGCATTTCTGTGTGGAGTTTGCATGTTCTCCCTGTGTTGGCGTGGGCTTCCTCCGGCTGCTCCGGTTTCCCCCACAGTTCAAAGACATGCGCTATAGGTGAATTGGATAAACAGAATTGGCCTTAGTGTATGAGTGTTTCCCAGTACTGGGTTGCGGCTGGAAGGGCATCCGATGCGTAAAACATATGCCGGAATAGTTGGCGGTTCATTCCGCTGTGGTGACCCCTGATAAATAAGAGACTTGAAATGAATGAATGAATGAATGTTTAATAATAATTGCGTGTTAAGCAAATCTTGAAATATGAATTTCTTTTACTGCATGTCGTATTATGTGGAAATTAATCAATTTACTACGCCTAAATTTATGAAATTTATAAATTAGTATGTAGCATATTATGCAATGTTTTATGAAAAATATTAAAATGTATATATTTATGTTAAATGTTGTGTACTATTCATATTGACTACCCTTTTGTTATGTTCGGGGCTCTTTTTGCCCCATTGATTTCCATTATATTGAATTTTTTTGTTTTTGTGTTTGTTTTTTGCAAAGCATGCATTTTTGATTGTTGGTGTTTTTCCCTGTTGGGAAGAGGTAAAGCTTTTAATATTTACTGTCGATCATCAGTTGGCATCATTAACCCTTTAGAAAAAGATTTTTGACTTTTATATGGAGTTTTATGGAGTGAAACAACAAATTATAGTATGTGTGCATAAATACACTTATTATGTTTACTATGTTCTGAGAGCTGAGCTGCTTATTTTTTATTTTCTTAAACATATAAACCTAAGTGCTTAAAGGTCTCTTACACACTCTCACACACTATACTCCAAATAAACGTATAATTTTAAGCCAGAAACTAAGCTTTTTTTACATTGCAACTGATGATCAACAGTAAAAATTACGAATGTTACCTCTTCCTAATGGAAAACCAGCAACAATCAAAAATGCATGATTATATGGTATCATGCATGCCTTTCCAATAAAAAAATTCAAAGCATTTTTCCAAAATTTGTGTTTTCCAAGATTTGTCACCAAAAATCATTTCATTTGCTGAAACACAGAGAAACTTGTGGCCAAATTACGGCTCAAAATCACCCCAGAGTGGATGAAAACATCCCCAACAGCACATTAGGGTTAAAATAACATCAATAAATAATGACTTAAAATTATTATGTAAATCTATGATATGACTTTATAAGATTGGAGTTTTTTGGGATTTTTTGAATCTCAATCACCTATACATTGCACGTGCACGGAAAATAAAAGATTATTAACTGTTCCTTTATTGTGCTTTGCAGAAATCAAATTTTAAGCAAAGTATTCCCATTCAAATGCCCTCCCTAGTTTGTTCTAGGCTGCATGGTGTGCACGCTTGTGAGCGAGGGAGAGAAAGGAGCGTTAACAGCCAGTGATCTGCAGGCTATCAACAACTCTGCATAGCCTCTGGGGAGTCCCTTTGGAAATGTAGTGCTTTGGGAAATGCACTCACACAATTTATTTGGGCTCAATAAAGCCGGTGAGGAATTCGTCCAGTGTACATTACACGCTCGCTTCCATTTCATCCACGGCAAAGCTGAGGAAATGAAAGCGTCAAATAAATATCCATAAAACTTGAACGCAGGCCCTTTTAGTGATTTGTGAATCTGGTGAATCTGCGATACCCGAAAGACGAGGGAAAGACGAAGAAACTGTGTGTGCACGAGAAAAAGAGGGTCCTTCCTGGATATTTATACACCACTGACTCATGCTAGAGGAATCACATTAGCTATGGCTGCCATGTTTTTATTGGATCTCCAGCCGGGCCATTCTAACCAGTGAGGGCCTCCTCTCTCCATCTCAGTCCCCCAAATTTCTCTCTCTCTCTCCTTCACTTTTTCTTACAACCCAAGGCTCAGGCACTCGGTTAATGATGTGTCATTTCCTGCCATTGCTTGTGCTGTGTGTTAGACTCTTGTTAAAATCAGATATATGTGCAATTCAGCTGAACATATGTGCCTCAGAAATACTCCGAAGGTTATCAAGAAGTTTTATGACATGGTGAAAAGTTTTTAATTTTGTCCGAACTGCTTTTATTCAGACCAGTGTTATCTTTACAAGGCCATAAAAACATATGAAAAATAATAAAATCTGTTCGTATCATTTTGCTTATGCACTCCAAATACTAGAGATGCAGCAATAAAGATTTTTGTAGGGTTGACAGGATCGGCAGGTTATTTTATTTAATTTTATTTGATCTGTATAAGCAAGAAACAAGTAAAAATACAAATTAGTTTATTAAGATGTGCTAATTTGCATTAATTTTCCTTCGGCTTAGTCCCTTTATTCACAAAGGGTCGCCACAGTGGAATGAACCGCCAACTTATCCAGCATATGTTTTACACAGCGGATGCTCGTCCAGCTGCAACCCAGCACTGGGAAACATCCATACACACTCATTTACACACACACACATGCAAACTCCACACAGAAATGCCAACTGACCCAGCTGGGACTCGAGCCAGCGATCTTCTTGCTGTGAGGTGACAATGCTAACCTCTGACCCACCGTGTTGCCCTTTGCTCATTTGTTAAAAAAGTTAAAAACATGAAATCAACATCAAGGACCCATTTAAAGATGATTTAGAGATGCTACATGATGAATAAACATTGTCTGACTTAATTTAGAATTTTACTGTTTTAATTGGTCTGTGTACCTTCCTCTGTACACAAAGCAGTGCTGCGCTTATAAAAGCTTAAATGCATTACATTTATATTTAAACTTTTCTTAAGATGGTTCGTTCTCTCAGAGGCATCCAAAACTTCACCACTAAGTACATTTTTAGGGTTTTCCTGCAATATATTGTGCATCAGTAACAGTGAGCTTGCACGGCCTGGTACAGTATTATGTCTGGTCGTGCAGCTGTTCTCCATCTTTAGTGTTTCTGGCCTCTTTGAATGTCCTGTTTACAGACTTTGCATTTTTAACAAAACAATACCTTATATGTGCAGGTACAGAGCAAATATCAGCCGAAATATAACCAAGCACGTTTCATGTTTGGAGAATAAACATCCGGTTCTGATTTCTGGCCAGTTGACATCTTTAGCAGACACAGTTTATGAATTAGTTACACCAGTATGTGGTAACAGATTATTTCTCAAATGAGTTGTTGGATCATTTACTCAGTCAATTGGTTCAAAAACACTGAATCATTTAAAAAACAAATACTGTTGATTAATTCTGAACCTGTTTTTTGCCATAGAAAGTAAATTCTGAGAGTAGTGTGCTAGTATCCAGTTCCATCAGAATGTTTGGTTGTGTCTGAAATCACATAATTTCTTTCCGAATTGTAGTACTTATGGTTCTTAGTGTAATTTGAAAACTCTGAATGCTAGATTTGTCATTTATTAAAACTCTACTTGTTCCAACCCTGTTAGAGTTTCTATCTTCTGCTGAACATACTGTTTGGTATAACAACAGGGCATAAAAATGTGAGAAACTGGTAGCCATTTACTTATATTTAGGATATTCCCCTATATTTTGGATGTCAGAGGCTACCAGATTCCAACATTTTTCAAAAAAATCATATTTTGTGTTAAACAGAAAACAAAACCTAGAAAAGGTTTAGAAACATTTAAAGGAACACTCCACCTTTTTTCAATTCTCATTTTACGTCTCCACACTTTAACCATTTTTTAGATCCATTTTTAGTCACTTTTAGCTTAGCTTAGCATAATAAATTGAATCAGATTTGACGATTAGCTTTTCGTTTAAAAATTCCAAAAAGAGTTTTGATCATTTTCCTATTTAACCCTCAAGTCTTCTGTAGTTACATCATGTAATAAGACTGATGGAAAATGAAAAATGACTATTTTCTAGGTCAATATTGCTTGGAACAATACTCTCATTCTGGCATAATAGTCTTCTTGTGCATCTGAAGGACACTTTATTACATTTATGCAATAGAGTCCAAATGTGTACAATCTAGCAGTGCTAGATACTAAATTTATGGAATGCTGGCATCTACCACTACTTTAACTAACACATTTTAAAACACTATGCATCATACACTTACTATTTTGTAAATGTTTAATGAGAATTTGAATGGCTGTCACTTTTTTCACAATTCGCCCAGAAGAACACGAGCTTCATTGCTAGATGCAATAAAATATGGCAAACTATTATAGGGAAAAAAAACTATTCTCCGTATTCCAGTAAGTATTTGCACTGAGGATGGTCTTCATTGACCTTTCCTAAAATATTTACACACTTTTCAGTTACACCGTGCATAGACGGTTTTGCCGGTGTGGTATTGCTGTAATAAACATGGATGACTCTCTTTGTCCCATATGGCTTGCCCTCCAGTGTTGGAAGACACAGAAACAGACAGCTGGTTGAGGATGAACAAGTGTGTGTTCGTATGTGTGTTCTCTCAGCCCTTTTAAGAGTTTTTCTCTCTAATTATCCGCCTGTTGGATTACTGTAAAGGAAGCAATGCCCCGGGCAAGGGTCACACTTCACTCTACATCCCTCTTCCTCCATTTCTTAATTGCCTACTTATTTTGCTCACTTTTTCTCTCTCTCTCCCCCATTGTTAAAGAACCATAGTGACATTATAGACACCATGCATCCAGACCCCCAGTTCGAATGCAACAGCACTGCCTCATGCATATGTATGATCAGAATAATTATGTATATCTTAATCCAAGAAGTGTGTGGGCTGATTAAACACGCCTAGAGTCTTTGAACATAGGCAATTCCTCAACAGAGCAAAATAAACAAACAGAATTTTATCATGCGCTCCGAAAAAACAGAAAGGGAGAAGGAGAGAGCGAAGCAAAATGAGAATTTGAATGTCACATATTTAAATGCGATATTTGGGGTTGTGAGGGGCCATGTAATAAAAAAAAGTCACCAGCTTTTTGAGATCTGTCAGTCCGTGTATGATAGTGGACTGTTTTAAACCGTTTCAAGGGGCTTTCTGCCTGACGACCGCAGGCTAATGTCCCATCATCCCTCTCTCGCCCTTGTCGTGCTTGCTCATTGGTCAGAAATCGCACACATGGGACGATTTTAAAAAAAGAAGACACTTTCTTGTAATTGCATCAGCGTTCCTTACATTAAGGAAATTAAGAAATCGAACAAGGGCTCCAGGCATGCTGGAATCACCAGCTCCCAGAAGAGAAACTTCACTAGTTTTGTTAGCCCCATTTCTTAAGGCTACAGCAAAATATACTAGCAAACAAGGCTGTGCTAAAAACACTTTATAACCCTATCGTGTCTGAAGAGACCTAATGATAATATTATGATATATTCAAATGATCTACTTTGTCTCATATGTTTCTCCAATAGTTTCTTGAGTCAAATTGAGATGTTCACTGGCATGTGGTATGAAGTAAATGTGGATGTTGTAACTCAGGTAATTTGGCCTTGGGAGAATTTCAACATGTCTTGAGTTCCTACTGAAAAATATTGGAAAGTATGATGACACTGGTGTATTAGCAAATATAAGTTTATTACTGCACAGGCCTACAAGACAAGTGTGTAAGCTTCACTCTTTTTTTTCTTTGCTTAGAGGAAAAATATGGAATGCAGTGCTTGTAAATGAGAAACATTTCACATATATTAGATTAAGTTTGAGTTGTTTCTGTGCTATGGGGAGTATTTAAGTACTTAGTTAAATAATTTTAACTATATAAAGTTAGAGATGGTCAGTTAGTTAGTCCTTATGCCATTGAAACATGGTTTGTTAATGTGATTGTAGGCATTGATGCAGATATTATTTATAATCTGAATGCATGGATTTTTCATGGATACATATCAAATGAAGCTTGGTGTTTTGTTTAATGGTACACTCAGGTCATGTTGGGAAAAATTGTATTAGTGAGTTGAATGAACAGGAACATCACAACAAAGAGTTTTTGAATGCATTGCCAAACATTAAAATCTTCATCAAAGAGTGAAAATATAAAATGTATCTCTACTGGAAGGTACATTTATAGATAATTTTATATCCTATACTTATTGTTATTTCGATGTGTCCAAGATACATCATCTAGATGCACTGGGACGCATCATCAGGGATGTGTCCTGGGGTCATTGGGTGTTTCGGGGATTTCAACATCAGACAACCTTGCCCAGGTGACCCAGCTGAGGTTGATCAGACCCCAGCTTGCGTCCCAGCAGCCATCACCCACGGATCAGCCCTCTTTATGCATAGCCATCTTGTGGCTTTCTCTGCAGCTTCACAAATGGACTTAATTTCCCTCTTCTTAGCTGCTTCTGTTAGGCCTAGTTGGTTGAAGACTTAAAGAGGTTGAAGAGGTTGAAGGGTGCGAGTGAACACCCTGCAAACCCTCTACAGCCCACCCCCAAAATTTTTATTAATTTAATTTAATGTGCAATAAAAGTGTAATAAATGAAATGAAGTGCATTAACACACTCAGAATTGAAATCTTAAAATAATGTTGTTATTTTGTTTATTTCTTTTAACTATTTATTTATTTAGTGTAAAACTGTTTGTGCTATTTGGCTGTTGTTTTGCATAACAATGAAGGTTTCGGTCCCTAAACATCAGTTTTAGAGAAAGCATATGTATGCAGTTTATGTGCAATATTTTGTTATGTTGCTACATTTTCACAAAGCATAATTCAGTGACATTTATAACATTTACTGGTGGATTTATTTAGTTTTAAGTATGCATAAAAATATATATTTAGAAGTAATAATATAATACGCATTGAGTTCATTAACTGTCTACTCTTTTCTGTGATTTTCTGCTTCACATCTCACCCAGAATAACACAATGAGACTGATAGTGTAAACTTGTGAAGGGCTATAAATGATTAGACCGTAACATGACGTGATTTAACACAACTCTTCCTCATTTCCTGCAGAACTATGAAGATCTCCGTTTAGACCGTATGCTATGGTTATGTTGACCCATACTGTGCTTTGCTCACATTTAACTCTCCAGAGCTGTTCATTACACAGTGACAACCATGAAATGTGGTTTCAATTTATTATGTTTACATTTTAAGACTTATCATACAGTCTGATCCTAAAAAGTGCCTTAAAGCATTATGGATTTGTCAAGAGTTTCATTTGGTATAACTTATATACATATACATATACATGCCATCAAGAAAGGTAATAATATATGTATTGGAGATGTTTGTTCATGTGTTATTTAAATAGCCTAAACACTCACGTTACACCAAATACAAGTAAAAATTAACCTTGGTCAGTGTATTTAAACAGTGTTGCTTGCTTCAGAATAGAGATTTTATTTAAAGTTTTGCACAAAAATAAAAACTCTAGTTTAGCATTATTATTATTATTATTATTATTATTATTATTATTATTATTATTATTAGTAGTAGTAGTAGTAGTATTAATTATTAAAATAACTGTTTTATTATGTTAACAGTTTCGACTGGGCATGCTCTCAATCAACTTCTGGGCCAAATCCTGACTGATAGCAACCCATTCTTTCATAATCACTTCTTGCAGTTTGTCAGAATTAGTGGGTTTTAGTTTGTCCACCCTCCTCTTGAGGATTGACAACAAGTTCTCAATGGGATTATGATCTGGGTAGTTTCCAGGCTATGGACCCAAAATTTCAACGTTTTGGTCCCTGAGCCACTTAGATATCACTTTTGCCTTACGGCACGGTGCTACATTATGCTGTAAATTGCATTGTTCTTCACCAAACTGTTGTTGGATTGTTGGAAGTTGCTGTTGCTTTTCCTTCTTTCTTTTCTCATGAATTTATGCACATATAGTTCCATACCTGGTGACGTTTATCAAGTCACCGACCATTAGCAGGTTTGGTTAAATGTTAGTTTCAGTCTCTTGGTTGAGTTAAACGTGTTACCACCGCAGCCGTGTGTGTTTAAGGTTTAATTGTTATGCTTGGCTTTGAGAGCAGTAGATGTGTTTTGGGAGGTGAGCTCACTGTACACGTGTGGCTTTGGGGTTTTGAGGTCAGTCTGGAGCTGAATATGTTTTATTTGGCCATCTGAGTGCTCAAATCCAGCTCGGGTATGAGTGTTTGTGACCCAGTGTACAGATCACGTGAGGTAAACCAGTGGGTCAGACTCAGTCCTGCTCTTTGTTGACTTTGGCTGGATCACTGAAGTTGGAAACTTGCCTCGCACGACACACTAATCAATCTTTCAGTGGGCCTCAAGAAGTTCATATTTACTTTACATTTATGTTTTACTGTGCTATTATTAGGTTTTTTACATTACACTGTACCAGCCAAAGGTTTTTAACCAGTAATTAAAATAAAAGAAGTCTGCATTTGAGCACAAATACACATTAACATTTACATTTTTACATTAGCCATTTAGACGCATTTGTCCAAAGTGACTTATGATGCTAAAAAAATAAGAAAAAATATAAGAAATATGTATATAATAAGGAAAATTGTAAATAAAAAGATTGTAAATAATAAAAAAGTAATTAAGTAAAATAGTGAAATATTATTATGACTTAAAATAGATGTTTTCATGTTGAATGTGTTTTAAAATTGAATTTATTATTGTGATTTTAAAGCTGTATTTTCAGCATAATTTCTCCAGACATCAGTGCCATATGATCCTTCAGATATCATTCTAATAGGATTATTTGAGTAAACAATTATTTTATAGTGTTGAAAACTGTTAGGCTGCTTCATATTTTTGCGTAAACTGTGGTACAGTGTCATTCAAAAGGACTATTCAATTCAATTCAATTCAAGTTTATTTATATAGCGCTTTTTACAATGTAGATTGTGTCAAAGCAGCTTAACAAGTTCAATTAAAGTCCACATTTTTGAGTTTAGTTCAGTTCAGTTTAGTTCAGTTCAGTGTGGCTTAAGTTCCACTGGTGAAAGTTCAGACTATTAAAATGTATTTATTTTTACATAAATGTTTTGCAAGAGTGAAAGTAAGGACAGTAATAATAATAATAATAATAATAATAATAATAATAATAATAATAATAACAATAACAATAATAATAAACTATTCTTAACCAATAATAATAATAATAATAATAATAATAATAATAATAATAATAATGATAATGATGATGATGATTATGATGATGATGATAATAATAATAAACTATTATTAACCAATAATAATAATAATAGTAATAATTGTCATTATTATTATTATTATTATTATTATTATTATTATTATTATTATTATTATTATTATTATTATTATTGTTTATTATTAATTAATGAATTAATTAAGAACAATCTTTTGATCAAATAATCCTAAAAAGTCAAATGTATCAGTTTCCACAAAAATATGAAGCTGGAAAAAACATGTTTTAAATATTGATAATTATAAGAATAATTAATAAAATAATTATTAAGTAGTAATGATGCTGACAATTCAGATTTTACAGAAATATATAAAGCTTTAAACTAAACTAAATTAAACTAAATAATTATTTTAAATTATAATAATATATCTGAATTAATTTTTACTTTATTTTTAATCAAATAAACACAGCTTTAAGCAGGATAGGCTTCTTTTAAATACAATATAAAATAAAAACTTTTGACCAGTAGTGTGTATGTCACTTACCCTACAGCTCTCAGAGTAGTGTTGCCATTAGCATGCCTGTTGTTTTAGTGTGTGTTTATAATGCTTATAGTCAGGCAAATTTGTAAATGTCTCAGCTGAGTGTTATTATGCTTTAGGGAAGGCTCTTGTTGATTTACAGCATTCCTGCTCTGTGCAGACATGGTGAATATATTAGGAATAGACAAAGACTGGCCGCTGTCCTTGTGGAATGTCGTGTAAAATTACAAGCAACTGTTGAGAGACTTTTCCTGAAGGGTTTATGAAGTTTTGGATGCCTTGTAAATCTGCCATATGCAGCATATAAAACATTTCGACATGCCATCAGGACATATATAGGGGTTGTATGTGTTCAGGGGACGAAATGAGGATTTCAAGCATCAAAACAGTAAAAGTAAACACAGCTTTTATTTCTTAATATAGTAGAATGTTTCCAATGTTTGTTTGTTGGTTGATTTATTTATTTATTTATTTATTTATTTATTTATTTATTTATTTATTTATTTATTTATTTATTTATTT
>CAIGQW010055024.1:16056687-16069785 GCA_903798125.1 Danio choprae | reverse complement strand
ATAATAATAATAATAATAATAATAATAATAATAATAATAATAATAATGGTGATGCAGTGGGTAGCTGAAGGTCGCTGGTTTGAGCCTCGGCTGGGTCAGTTGGCATTTCTGTGTGGAGTTTGCATGTTTTCCCCGTGTTGGCGTGGGTTTCCTCCGGGTGCTCCGGTTTCCCCCACAAGTCCAAAGACATGAGGTATAGGTGAATTGGGTAAGCTAATATTGTCTGTAGTGTATGTGTGTGAATGAGTGTGTGTGGATGTTTTCCAGTGATGGGTTGCAGCTGGAAGGGCATCCGCTGCGTAAAACATATGCTGGATAGGTTGGCGGTTCATTCCGCTGTGGCAACCCCAAATTAATAAAGGGACTAAGCTGAAAAGAAAATGAATGAATGAGTGAATTAATGAATAATAGTAAAGTTAGTAGCTTTTAGATAGCATTTATAGTAAACATACTTTATTTGATGTAAAATAAAATGATGGACAAAAACCTACGTCTGGATCATTTACTATAGCTGGTAAAACACTGAAAACGTGTCTCTTCACAATTTTTCAAGGAGTGGAAAAAACCTCTTAAAACCATTTGATGTGAAAATTAGAAATGTGCTTGAAACTCATGACTATTCAACATTCAATCGGCTGTATTTCTATCACTCACAGCCTCATTTCCATTCGCATCAAATTAAATCTGACATCTACTTTGACTAAGCAACATAATCACATGCAGCAGGTTAACACTCGATACAGCAAATGTACAGCTGAACCAGATCGCGACTGCATGGCGTTGCTTTCTGCTCGTGCTGTGTAGCTCCTGCATGTCTGCTGTCTTCAATAAACAGTTGGGGTCACAGATATGGATTGAGACCCAGGCTGGAGGAGTGTGTTTGTTGGGGCGTACCGCGGCTAAATAAGGACAGCTCTTGGGACGGGACAGATGGCTATACTAACTCCCATCACGAAATGGGGTATTGAATGCATTCCTCTTGTGACCCGCTTGCATGCACTCAAATCTCACAAACACAGATTCTGCAGAAGAACCACTTTGGTATTAAGAATCAGATGAGCTGAATTATTAAGAGCTATAAAAAAAAAAATACTCTAAACTCTCAGCAATTCTTCAATGCGAGTGAGAGCTGAATGTGTCGTCAAGTCACTGATTTGTGAATATCACACGTTCTCCTTTATCTGTATCAGATGCTGACGTAGTTTTAATCAGTTTCAAAGCAGGAGTGTTGAAATTGTGTTAGAATGGATTAAATGTGTTTGCGGTAGTGTGAACGAGACACGTGTATACGCTCACAGTCTTACACTTGTAGTGATTTGTGACTTTAAAAATTTACTTAGACGCTATTAATAATTCCTATTGAATCCAAATATCAGAGTGGACTTTCACTCGGGGTTTTTGCACTGATTTTATTCGCATGTATAAGTCATGGGGATCTGATGGGCTAATGCTTTGACCAAACGATATTCCTAATGTATTATTCAGACACTAGAGTTATGTGTTCTCGTGTGCCGTGTACATGAATGTCTTCTGCCTGCTTTTGGTAAATGCTACTCAGGTTAAAAGTATTTGGCATTAAAGCTGAATGCTTCATGTATAGTATACAAATTCAAGCCTGTAGGGATGTGAACCACTCAAAGCAGCTACACATTGGTTGGCCAGATATGGACTGATACTGTAGATCAGTGGACCGGTACTGGTCCGTGGATCAATTGGTAACAGGCTACAGAAGAAATCATTAATTATTTCTGCTTTATTTATTATCTGAGTCTGAACGATCTTTTATTTTGAAAAAGGGCCGTATTAGCGGCCAAACTGAACCTACAAGCAGAAAAATGAGTAAGAAACAGACGTCTTTGGAAAGTTTCTTTGCTAAGGGGAAAAGGCCCAGTGAAGGACCTGCCAAGAACTGCCAAGGATTAGATCCACAACCCATTTGTCAACAAATCAGGTAAATCCACCATGTCTGTGCAAGAAGATCAACTGCTGGAGATTGTAAATGACGGCGACCTTTTAGGGGCTGTTCGCATATCGCATCGAGTTTACGCAAGTTCGTTATTTCTAATGGAGGTGCGTGGCTTGCACCTTCCAGATGCACACAGTTGAATGAATGCTGCGAGTGCACCGCGAGTCATGTGACAAGAACTGACTGATCACCTTCAGCTTGTATGGAATATACACATTCCCAAACACTGCAACACTGCAGCACCCAAACATTGCAGTGGTTTGTAATTTTCTCCATAAAAAAACTTGTATCAGAGTGACAGCAAGGTTTTATCAGCTTGTCATCCTCTGAGAAAACGGTTAATGAAACAGAACCTGTGAACCACCGCGCTACCCAACCCTCACTTTTAGACCCCCACCCAAGGACTTTTATGAACATTTTTAATAGTTTAAAGTGATATTTTTTGTTGTATATTGTTGTATTATTACAGTACAAAAACTTTGTATAAAACTGCCGGTGCATTTTCTGTTATTTTACAGACTTACTTCTCTATATATTATTTCTTATACATTATATTATTTCAAACTACTAAAATATCATTAAAAGTCGCATTGTTAAACTTTAGAGTTAACTTTTCAACATCATCAAAAGTGGACAGAGCAGAGATTAAGGTCCCATGAATAAACGGAAAACACTTGTGAATCACAAAATACAGAAACTGTTAATTAACAGATATGTTTTTACTTATTTACCTATAGTAGCTAATATACTGAACGTCTTTCACAATGGTAGAAAATACTTTAGCTATATCTGTGTTCTTTAGTTTGTACATTGTTAGTACATATTCTGATGGGAGTGTAAAGCACTGTGAGTGATATGTTTATAGGATTGCACACAGATTTACCCTGATTTACCCTAGAACATTTGATCAGGATTAGAAATGAACTTTTGCAAATACTTAAGTTTAACCAGTGACTTCAGTCGTTCAGAATGCTATAAATGTACATTAAATTGTTTAATGTACAACATTTATACATTAAAATGTTACCAACAAACTTTTAAATGCTGCTCATAGGAGACATACAGTACATGCATTTACACAACAGTTGCTTTATGTAAACAGCATACATTAAAACTATACCAAATTATAAAATAAAAAGAAGGAATTTATTAGAGGGCTGCAATGTTATGATTATATGATTATATATGATTATATATCGATTCTTTTTTTTTTGCATTCATAAGCTCAACATTAATATGCGTGGATGGTTGTAATGATCAATACTGTAAAAAACATTCATTAATTTTCCTTCAGCTTAGTCCCTGATTTATCACGGGTCGCCACAGCGGAATTAACCACGCACTATTCCAGCATATGTTTTACACAGCGGATGCCCTTCCAGCCGCAACCCAGTACTGGGAAACATCCATACACTCTCACATTCACACACACACACACATACGCTACAGCCAATTTAGTTTCTCTAATTGACCTATACCACATGTCTTTGACTGTGGGGGAAACCAGAGCACCCGGAGGAGACCCATGCAAACACGAGGAGAACATGCAAACTCCACACAGAAATACATAGAATGCTACATACTATATATACATTTAATCGCAATAGCTGTATTTGGTTTAGTATAGTTGTGCAGTGCAATATTTTTAAATTCTGGAGTATTTTTGTTAATTTTGGTGGTATTTTGCCCCAAGCTGTAGTTCATTTCTGGCCTGTACTGGCCATTGATAGATGTGTTGTGGGATTATACTTGTACAGTATCATCTTGAGTGATCCCACAGTGCGTAACAGCATGCAGTGCACATTAGTGAAACCTAATAGACATGCTGAGCTGTCTCTTCTGTCTCCTGTGTATATTCTTCTCTTTGCGAGATCTGTTTTGATCAGATCAGCACTCTGCTCATATTTAACTTCACCTCAGACCCTTCAAGATGTACTCATGTCTCCTGACATGCAAACATTATACTGTACATACAGGGCTAAGGGAGAGGGGAATTTAAAAAATCAAGTGCGTAAGTTCCCAACATTTTTTTGTTTTTCATATTACTGTATTTTAAAGGACTTTGCTCCATGTACAACATGCATGTCCATCGAGTCACATATTCTGTAATTAGAATAGAGGTTGTAGCTATAATTTTTCAAGCAATTATAATTTTTTTCTTTCATGTTTAATGAATGGCTCTTAATGTTAATGGTTTTAAAAACATCTAAATTGCCTATAATTAAGGTTTAAAGCTCATACCAATCTTAATTCAGACCTAATTTAGTACATTTGTGTTATAAATGTACCAGTTCTTTTTTTTCATAACGTCATAATTATCTGAGAGAAAATAGTTTTGTAATATCAAAAGACTTTTCAGACTTATCTTTTGGTTTCTTTTCTGTGAATGTGCACAAACGTAGGCCAAGTGAATCTAGTGTACTTATAAATGGGAATTTGGAGTCATTATATCAATTGCATAATTTTTATTTCATGTTATATATTCATTCATTCATTCATTTTCCTTCGGCTTAGTCCCTGTATCCATCAGGGGTCGCCACAGCGAAATGAACTGCCAACTTATCCAGCATATGTTTCAAACTGCGGATGCCCTTCTAGCTGCAACCCAGTACTGGGAAACATCCATACACACTTATTCACACACACACTCATACACTATGGCCAATTTAGTTTACCCAATTCACCTATACTGCATGTCTTGTCTGTGGGGGAAACTGAAGCGCCTGGAGGAAACCCAAGAGAACATGCAAACTCCACAGAGAAATGCTAACTGACCCAGTCGGGACTCGAACCACCGACCTTCTTGCTGTGAGGCGACCATGAGCACCTGAGCCACCATCTGAGCTACCATGTCACCGCTTCATGTTATATATTTCATTTAATTGAAATGATTTATTATTTTACACATATTTATTCATTTGTTTGTTTTTATTTATTTAATTTATTTGCTTGTGTTGGAGTTGAGTATAAATTCATTTGTTTCTATCAACAGCCAATTTAAAATGCCTAAAAAAATTCTAATATTTTTTGGGGTTATAATGAGCTTCTTAAAAATATCATTAAGTGTGTTAGTTTTACCTCTGTCCTCTTTTTCCAAGACTACAGGACAACTAAAGTAAAAATTCCTAAACACACCTGAATCAACTCATCAGAACATTAGAAGAGACTCCAAAACCTGAAGTTAATGGGTCAGATATGGGAGACATCGAAAAAATATCCTTCCAGCTGCAATTCAGTATTGGGAAACATTCATACACACTCATTCACACACACACACTCATACACTACAGCCAATTTAGTTTACCCAATTCACCTATACCGCATGTCTTTGGACTGTGGGGGAAACTGAAGCACCCGGAGGAAACCCAAGAGAACATGCAAACTCCACAGAGAAATTCTAACTGACCCAGTTGGGACTCGATCCAGCGACCTTCTTGCTGTGAGGCTACCATGAGCACCTGAGCCACCATCTGAGCCACCATGTCACCCCTTCATGTTATATATTTCATTTAATTGAATTAATTTATTATTTTATACATATTTATTCATTTGTTTTTAATAAAATTTATTTGCTTGTGTTGGAGTTTAGTATAAATTCATTTGTTTCTATCAACAGCCCATTTAAAATGCCTAAAAAATATTGTAATATTTTTGGGGTGTTATAATGAGCTTCTTGAAATATCATTAATTGTGTTAGTTTTACCTCTGTCCTCTTTTTCTAAGACTACAGGACAACTAAAGTAAAAATGTGTCACATTTTACCCCGCTAATCTGTTTCAGAGTGTTCCGAGATTTAAAAAGGAAATAAGGCAGTCATTAAAATGAACATATAGAGATAAGGGTGAATTATTCTCATTATGCAGATTTGATGATCTCGTCTCATTATGCTATCTGAGAATCAGACTAATTATCCTTTAGCTGTCTCTCTCTCCCTCTCTCTCTCTCTCTCAACCCGTATCTCTCGATCTATTAGATTCTGTCACAGTTTAATGCTTCTATGTAGGAAACAAGTTCGGGCTCATCAGCATACACCCCATCATGAAGCGCAACATTACATTTCTAACTAATGCTTACACACACAATCAGAGGGGCGCCTGCTTTACAACAGGCTGGCACACTACAGTCTGACGGCAGAGCAGACGGTCCGCTCAGCGGGATCTCCTGAAACACAGTCCTCAAGATAGAAGATGACTGTACGCTTTCGTGCGCACACATTTATTAATACATGCAAAGACGCAGGGCACATACAAACCCCAAACTTCCACAACTCTAGTCCTCTAACTATTAGAACAGGCATGTCAGATAAATGACACACTGTGAATAGCTTAAATGTTTTGAAACAGATTAGCAGTATTTTGGCGTGACTTACCCCCACTGAGGAGTAATTTGAATCTATAGGAAGAGGATGAATTGAGCCACATGGGGTACATTTGCAACATCTTATCTCAGGCGATATCAAAGCAAGAGAAATCCAATACCAAATGACCTCTTAAGCCTGGTTTTCAATTCAGTGCAGTACAGTACAGTATGAGTCAAGACAGTAAACCCTGCTCTGGCTTGTGATTTCACTGCAAACTGTATTCTTGCTTGATATCTGTGGTGTTTGCTGGAAAGTAGCAATCAACATTGAAGGTACCTGACTACTGTGCTTGGGATGCCAAGAGAAGAATACCAAAAAATGGGCTACTTTGGTACGATTCATAATTTTCGACAATGTAAATGGAATTAATTGTATACTGTACTGAACATACCACTCAGTAAGAATGAACCATTAAAATATGTTTATAAGCCTTATTATGGACTGGCCATACATCTAGACCAGTGTTTCCCAACCCTGTTCCTGAAGGCACACCAACAGTACACGTTTTCAACTATTCCTAAACACACCTGAATCAACTCGTCAGAACATTAGAAGAGACTCCAAAACCTGAAGTTAATGGGTCAGATAAGGGAGACTTGAAAATATGTAGTGTCGGTGTGCCTCTAGGAACAGGGTTTGGAAACACTTATCTAGACAAATGCAGTATCTGTCACAGCCTACTTTTTTATTTATTTTTATTTATTTTTTGCGAAACGTAAAATTATTTGCTCCGGGTACTATTTGTTGCACGTTTCAGATGACAAATCCCCTGGAGGGCACTGCATACATGTTTCCGAATCTGAAATGTGTTACTTAAGATTTTGTTTCACGTTTCAGATTTACGTTCTTCTTGTAGAGATACATGAGAAGACGATGCATGTTTTACAGATCACCTAGACCATCGAACCACTGACCTTAAACCCTTCCCTAAATCCAACTAATAGTATTTTCAAAAGCAAACGTATGAGAAACCACAGAGATTTACTTGATTTTACATTGCTTCACTGGACTCGAATTTGAGTGCTTTGCATCACCGTACAATGCGAGATACTGAGCAAGAAAAGTTGTCCCTGTGGACATAGTTATGTGAGGCAAACATATTCGATTAAAAATCATAGTCATTGTTGCCAGTGTTGCAGGGGGTTGCAGTTTTCACAAACAATTGGGCCCTCGAAAGTGAATCGTTTCTTAATGGACATTGATCCCAGAACGCATACCTGGCAACCCAAAAACCACTTCAAGTGAGCAAGTAAAACCATCTGACCAAACCAACCATCATATTAAATGAGTGTGATGTCAGTTATGCCAACATCTGAGAAAGGAGCTTCGAAGTGTTGTTTGTTGTGTGCAAAGTCAGTCAGTATTTAACCCGTAAACTTTATCTACAGGTTAGTGTATCACAAAATATCAGAGAAGATATGGTAAACCTTTGATTTTGTGGGAATAGAGCTCTGACAGACAAGGGGGGAAAGCACTTATCGCTACGTTGTTTATTTATTTGGTATAAATAATCCTTTATTCAGCAATAATAAGTCCCTGTAAATATCATTAGTGTAAAAAGGAACAAAAGTTGTTGGTGTCAAACCTGTTATGTTTATTTTACCTAGAAACTGCAGTCAAATGTATATTGAAGTATGATTTTGTGGTTTCACAAAACATATTCTGAATCATGTATTTCCAATGAGGTGGTTTAATAATAGAAATGTATATGTAAATGTAATGAAAACAGAAATCATTTGGCAGGAAACTCTTTCTGCAGTTATTTGTCCTGTTGTCATTCTGTAAGCACTTAAATTTGCTTTTAGAGTCTGTGTGAAATCAAAATAATATTTGTTTTTAATTTTGCTAGCGCACATTGTTATTCTTTAGGTAAATAATTAATCTGTGTTAATCATTAAGTTAATCCACTGAAAAAATAAAAGTTTGTTTTGGTAATCTTCAATGAAATCTGCCAATTTGCTTCACGATTTGGAGTGGCAGTCCTTTTCTGTGGACATCAGTTTGACGGCTTAAGCCACAATACTATTAAACCCGCCCCTCTTACCGCTTGTTTGCTATGAGTGAATAATGCACAAAAAGAAAGCCCCGCCCCTATATTCTGTTTCAGTTATAAGCACATCAACATACTGTAAAAAAAGTCTCAGCAACTTCCAGTTCACACAGACTTTAATGTGATACAATGCCTGCGGTAAGTGTGGACAGGGTGTTGAGAGAACTTGGGGATTTTTTAAGGGAGTGAATGTTTCAGTGTCCCATCCCTAGAAACTACTCTGAGCAATATTCTTATTACTGAACCAGGGTGTGAACCAAGACACTCCCATTCTTTTTTCCACTTATAAAATGCCTTCATTGTTCTTTTAATTAGCTCTTTCGGCTATCCCAATCCCCTCTCTTCTGTCCCGCTCACAATCTGTCCATCAGGGAGGACAATCCTGAAATGAGGGCCATGTTAGGGTGTGTTGTAGGGCTGAGGCCTGAGCAGATGGTACAGTCAGCACTGTCACTGCTGCTCCCCTGATGCCCAATCACTTCAAGCCACATCCCTCAACAGTGTTCACTCAGAAAGCAGCATTAGCAAGACAAGATCATTACAACCTGGATGCATCTGGCCACTTTTTTTTTTCAAGGGCTCCTTTCGCACATCCCTGACCTTGTGCTTTTTAATGCACCCAATTTTCCTGCGTCCTACTTTCTCTAAGGGCAATGTTTTCACTCTTCACACAGTGTTGGCACATGGATGATCCTCCTTTTTTTATTTAAGGAAGGGTTAAAAATAGACCGTCGGGGTCCTTGAGAAAGCTCTCTTGTTGAAAAGCTTTCTAATGCACTTACTTAAGCATGTCTATTACCACTTGCTTATTTTAAAATTTACTTATAATAGAAGAAAATAAGCAATTTGAGAAAAGCTAATTGTTTATAATGTCAGGTTTAGGCTGCTTTGAAACATTTTAATACTGATGAGCCATTAAGCCCTACAAAAATGATTTTCTTCGAGTTTTTGTCTTGTTTCTAGCCAAATATCTAAAAGTTATTAATTCGCGAAGCATTTTCTACAAGTTAAAAATTATTATTATTATTATTTTAATAAATTAAAATTAAGTGATTTTTTTTTTTCTTAAAACAAGTTAAATACTGCAGTCTCCCAATGGGGCAAGTGAAATAAAGGTATCTCAAACCGAAAACAAGATTATTTTACTTAACCCACTGGCAGATTATTTTGCTTGTTTAATAGAAAAAACTCACTTCATTTTGACTTGTATCTGAAAATAAAACAATATTATTTACTTGCCTATAATAAAAAATGCTTTTGATTTAAGAATTTTTAGATATTTAAACTAAAAATAAGACAAAAAAAACTCTGAAAAAGAAAGCATTTTTGCAGTGTATGGTTAAGCAGGTAGTTTGATTTGAAAAGAAACCTGAGGTAAGGAGTTTTCTTGAAGTTTAGAGGGATTTGTGGCAATCCCATCTCAGTATTTCAGAAGCATAATGTAAGAGGCATCAGAGGCGCTCCATTTTGGAGTGCACTGACATTTGCTTTGAAGTAGTGCCATGGGGAAGCCCACTCATAATGATGTAATTCCTTTAAAGTTTTATTTAAGGCAGAGAGCCATTGCATTATGGAACTTCTGTAATTTCCTGATATACAGACAAGTAGTCAGAAAGAAGTTGGTCATGCTAGAATTTTTTGTGAAAATAAGGATTTTTTTCAGTTCATTTTAAAAAGACAATATTTGTGGAATCTTCCACTGTGGTTCGTTTTATGCTTGTCGGTGTTCATTATTTTCATTAAAGGCTGATATAGTTGCATCTAAATGCAGACCATATTTGTAAACGACACAGATGAGTTGATAAGGTTTAAAGTAGTGCTGGCAAATATTAATCGTGATTAATCGCATCCAAAATAAGAGTTTGTTTTGGCATAATATATGTGTGTGTGTGTGATATATGTATTTGCTATGTATATGTGATGAACACACATGCATAGAAACAAAACTATACAAAACTAATTTGTGTAAAGTGGGTAGTGAATGTATGTACTTAATTTTTTTACAGATTCACAGCACTAGAAACAACTCCCTGAGCAACACTTCTTACAAAAATTTTGGGAGCCAGTGCCATTTAAAGTGAAACTTAGTGATAAACTGTTTATGAACTGCTGGGACAGGTTTATACTGGTTGCTTCACACACTGATCACCTTTACAATCCTCTATAGATGTGGACAGGTCATTTCAAAATAATTTCAACTTTCGAAGTTTTCTTGCTTTGAGTTGTTTGTCGCACTCCTTTGATTTCACAACTCATACACTTTCCACATGTAACATGGTTTGCATTCCTGAATAAATTCACAGAGAATTTATAAATATGTCAGTGGCAGCACCACGGAAATGTTTGCTTTTTTTCACCACCAAATTCCCTTTCCTTCATCAGGGCTTTGGATCTCAGTTAAAAGAGTCTGCTTTATTATTTGGTTCAAAATGCAAGCACACGCTTAGATCTCTGTGACAGCCCTCACTCCTGTATCCCCCTCGAGAATGACAAAGCAAGAAAAGATAAGAAAAATAGAGAGACACAGATGGCATAAAGGCAGAAACACACCTGTTTATTTGCTCGGTTTCATCAAAGAAAGAAAATGGGAACTCTGAGGGATGTTTACTAACTTAAAATTTGCTCAAATTTATTTTCAATTCTTTTTTTTTTTTGACAGAGCGTCAAAACGAAACTGTTGATTTTAAGAAGAGATCGAGTTTGAGCACACCAATTTGGGAGTTTGAGAGTTGCTTCATTGTCATCGCTAATAAAAAATACTACAAAGCAATAATGAGTGTATATAAAGAAAGTATATTGCTTGGATCTTTCAGTTTGATAATAACATCTACAAAGTGTAAACTTAACATGCGACATAAGACATTTGCTATACCCAGGAGTAAAACTAAACGGCATGAACGCTATTCCTCGTGCTCTAAAATTATTGTATACAGTAGATAACTTATAATTTTTAGTGTTTTATGTTTTTTTTATTATTATTTTTACCTTGTTTGTTTATCATGTTATATATTAGTATTTTTATTAGTCAAATATTGTTTCGAGTGTGTGTTTGATGCATTTCAGGGAATTATGCTGCAGTACCCTGTCCTGTCAAATTTTAAATAAACTAAACTAAACTAAGCTAAACCTCCAAGATCAGTCTGTAGATGGATGGATGGATGGATGGATGAATCAGAGAGCTAGCTCATCTTCCAATGGTGGAATTAATTTTTAAAGATCTGAGAAAGTAAATAACCTAAAAAAATCTAATCAAAAGCAATGTAATCTTCCTATTGACAAGTCCTCACAGACTGGAAGTAAAAAGAAAATGTATAAAATGACCTGTTTACCAATTCATGTGTAAATTGTGTGTGGAACTTGGAAGCTTCTGGCACTGTAAGAAAAAGAAATGCATCAAATTAGTTAGTTATGAGATAGTATGTCATAATTATAAGACAAAAATAGAAAATTATGACAGTCCCCCCACCCCCCCTGTTTGGCCTATGACTGTCATAATTATGACTGTGTATGTAATTTCAACATTGTATGTGATAATTATGACTCAAAAGCATACCAAAGTATTTTTTTCCCAATGTGACAGAAATGGCTTTAAAAAACATGCATTGGTATCTTATATTGATTTTTTTCTGAAAGAAAAACAACATATATGCTACTGCTACTAAACATTTTGTATGGATGCGCGTTCTAATGCATAAACAGAAATAATTATGAAATACTAAGCATAATTATAATGTTAAAATTATGGTATAGTTGTTGTTTCTTCCAATTGAATTTGTTAAATATGACTTTTTATGTCAATTTCTTACACCATAATATTAGTTTAATAAAGCACTCTTATGTTGTAGAAATTATATTGAGAAAAGTCAGTAGTCTTTCTTTCCAATATAAAGACCATAGTCTGATTTATAAACAAATGACTTTTACTGTATGATGCAATTATTTCAATTTTATTTGTTTTTTTAAATGAGCCACAAACTCTGTTTGCAAGCAGTCCGATGAATTTTCAGGAATTACTAATTTCCCCCTGAGACATTTTTTTTATGAAATCCGAGAGCTTGCATGACATTCAAAGTCCAGAAAAAGAACCAAAAACATAGTTAAAATTGTCCATCTGACTTCAGTGGTTTAACTGTAATCATATGAAGCTCCATAAACAATTTTCTGGACCAAACATTTGTTTGCTCTTCAAAGTCAGATCATGGTGCACATGTATATACATATGGGCAATATATGTGAATGTGCGCCGCTAACTCAAATGTCAATATGTTATATTGCCTGTAGTAAATGCACACCCATGCACATAAATAGATATAGGCATAAAAAAAAATATATATATTTTTTAAAAGATTCTTTTTTACAAGTGTTCTTGAGACTTCATATGATTAAAGTTGACAATGGTTTTGGTTCCTTTTAATTAACTTTAACCTTATTTAGTTAACTTTTAATTATTTATTTATTTATTTATTTATTCTGGAATTTATGCAATTATTTCAACAAATTGTTAAAAATGAGCCACAATCTCTGTTTGCAAGCAGTCTGGTGAATTTTCATGAATTACACCTTTTTACCATTAGAAACCAGTGATTAATGCAGTGCTCACCATAAATGAGGTCAGTCAATGCTTAGGTTAGTCAGTAACTGGAGCTACACGAACAAAAAATAAAATAAATAAATAAATAAATAAATAAATAAATAAATAAATAAATAAATAAATAAATAAAT
>CAIGQW010055024.1:16037798-16052342 GCA_903798125.1 Danio choprae | reverse complement strand
GTGTGTGTGTGTGTGTGTGTGTGTGTGTGTGTGTGTGTGTGTGTGTGGCGAGCAGTGTGAGCTTTTACCAAGTCAAACGTTGTTCAGTGATAAGCACATGTTTAGCTGCAGGACTGTGAGGGGGCAGAGCAGCACTGGTGCCATCCTGATAGCGTAGACACACTCAGGGATGCAGCTGTTTCTCAAGAGTTTATTTTGCATGTGTTTGTCAGGTAAAGAGAGCGACCAGCTGGTAAATGGTATAGGGAATGTCGCTACCAGCTTAGCAAAGTTGAAAATCATCTTATAACTTATAACTTTATTCTACTGTGGAAAATGTCAGTTGTGATTTTCAGTGCAATGGCAGATTCCTGTGCTTGGTTGTCAGGGTGTTGCCAGGTGGTTGGTTACTGGTCCAAGTTAATAGAGACATCTTGTCTACTTTTTTCACTTTTTATGTATAATACCTACCATTATTTTCATATTTATACAAAGTTGTTTAATGCATAGTTGTATATCATTATAAAAGGTCAAACTTCTTTATCTCTTCTTGGCTGCCTCAAAGATACATATAATTTAATCATTGTGCTAAGATTTGTTTTTTAATTCTATAGAAGAAGAAATATCTCTAGTCATTTAAGTCAGTGGTCCCCTACCGGACCGCACAAGAAATCATTAATTCTATCAGTTTTATTTATAATCTGAGTCTGAACTTTTATTTTGAAAGAATCTTTTATTTTGAAAAATGACGATATTCTCTCGGTTACACTTTGTCACTTGAGCGCCAAGTTTGGAGAGGTGGTTTGAAAAGGGTATTGTTTTAGTTTGTCAGTTGTTTAACACTCAAGGGTATCTTATGGCTTATTCTTGTACATTTTAACTTTCCTGTAACTCCCAATGAGTTTTCGCTTGTTTTCTCTGCAATTAATTCTAATATTGTTTCCTTATTTAGAGGTGTAACTTGGATTCATATGCCCATAATCAGTCTAGCTGATACAATGTGTGGTAAAATTTGTTTTTCACAGTCTAAAAATAACAAATCTATTCGCTCTTTTTTTTTTTTACCAGATTGTCTCCAAACCCAGCTCTATTGCCTATTGGAAACATTTTGTAAGACTTCCTAAATGGGAATGTATTTGGACTTTACCTCACAATTTTTTTGTTACAAATAAGACAAAAGAAAGATCTTTTAAACTAATTCATAAATTCTATGCAGTTAAATGTTTTCTCAGTAAATTTAAAAAGGATATTGATATAAATTGCTCTTTTTGTTCTGTGCATCTGGAAACTGTATCCCACATCTTTTGGCACTGTGGTTATGTTAAAAAAGTTTGGTATGATGCTTCTGTCTTTATAAAAAAAAAGGTACTTTTTAATTTTAAGTTGCATTTTGAAAACGTTGGCATCACGGTGGCGCAGTGGGTAGCACGATCACTTCACAGCAAGAAGGTCACTGGTTCGAGCCTCGGCTGGGTCAGTTGGCATTTCTGTGTGGAGTTTGCATGTTCTCCCTGTGTTGGCGTGGGTTTCCTCCGGGTGCTCCGGTTCCCCCCACAAGTCCAAAGACATGCGGTACAGGTGAATTGGGTAAGCTAAATTGTCCGTAGTGTATGTGTGTGAATGAGTGTGTATGAATGTTTCCCAGTGATGGGTTGCAGCTGGAAGGGCATCCGCTGCGTAAAACATATGCTGGATAAGTTGGCGGTTCATGTGGCGACCCCAGATTAATAAAGGGACTAAGCCGAAATGAAAATAAATGAATGAATGAATTTTAAAAACGTATCTTTGGGATATATAATTATGATAATTTGAATATAAATATATATATATAAATTGTAATAATTTTCAGTCTAAAGAAATCATCAAGCCTTTATTTTGGTGGGTTGCCAGAATGTAAGTACTAGTCCATACGATATACAGTATATGCCTTAGTCAATGAAGTGTCACGGTTTGGCTTTTTAAATGAAACCAGCATCATGTAGCCCATATTTATGCTTTCAGCTGACATGGACATTTTGTCAGTTGGTCGATCTAAAATAATAATTTGTGCGTTAATAGCTGTTAAAAATGTCTGTATGCAAATGAGTGGTCTGAACTTAATTATCCCTATGACAATTTAAGGAGCAAATCCTGCATTTAATACAAGAATGCCACTACCAAAACTTTACAGTGTGTATCCCTGTTGGCATTCATTCCTCTCAGAAACATGAAAAACGCATAGCAAACCTTCACCCATATTCTTAGATATTGTTTATTCTCTGTAACTTTTAATGAGATTAATTGTAATTGGCATCCGCTGCTAAAAACATATGCCAGAATAGTTGGTGGTTCCTTCCGCTGTGGCAACTCCTAATAAGTAAGAGACTAAGCCAAAGGAAAATGAATGAATGAGATGAATTGTGTGTAGAATATCATTTTTAGCAGTGATTCTGACTGATTGGTCATTGCACTCAGGACACCAGCAGGTACACATTTAAATAGAAACAGTTGATGCTGTTCAATATGCAAACACAAATATTTACTGAAGTGTTTCCCAATTCTGTTTCATCAATATCCTATTAATACATCTTCAACAGAGGGGATATGCTGAGGGGGCTTTACACCCTTCAGCAACCTGATAGAAACAGGCCTGGTTCAAAACTGATTTGTGAGGGCCTTTCCCTATGCAGATTTCGCAATAGTTTCAATAGGTTCAAACTAATCTTCTGCACTGACAAACAGATGTCTTCTGAGTAAGTAGTGCTTTATACATTGCTACAATTTCCACTATAGATAATATAAATTTTTGCCAGCAAACAAAACAATAATAATACATGTGAGCTAAGGTGATTTCTTAACCTTAGCTCCCCCCCCCCCCCAAGAATTAATTATTTGGCCTCCATTGACTTCCATAGGATATATTGAAAAGACTATGGAAGTCAATCGAGGCCATAAAATAAAAAAAACTCAACTCAACAACTGTTTGGATACCTGCATTTACATTGTTCTATATTTTGTTCAGCAGAAGAAATAATATGTTTTCGGAAAGACTTGAGGGTGAGTAAATGATGACAGAACTCCTTGAGGTTTGTCCCCAATGCGTGCTTGTTCCAAAGCACGTATTGAGAAAAGATAGTCTGTAACATCTCTTTCTTTCAACAAAAAGGGTTTTCCACAGACAGTGGTATATAACATAAAGCTGTATGATGTAACACTATGGAAATCTTCTTTAATGTAAAAAAAAAAGTTTCATTTTTTCTTAGTTTGACTTGGGAAAACATTTCATGGCATCTATACTAACACTCTTTAAAAGTTCTCAAAGACGCATGAAGTGTTAAGTCGGTTAATACGACCTCATGTTCACTTCCTATTGGCCACGAGGCCCAAGTTTGATTGAATATGAAAGGCATTGGGTTTTGAAGTGCAGATGTGAGCCTGTAAGGATCATATCCTGTCATGTTTGCCTCTCTGTTCTGTTTGTGTGCATTCAGTATTCCTCCAGGGAAACTGTCCTGTGCTGCGGAAAGGCTGTGGAGAATGAAATACCGATGTTCTAGTCACACACATACAACCATATATTTTTTACGTGCTTACTTGTCAAAGTTTCGCCGGTCCCAAATTCATCTCCCCTCTGCCTTGAGTGAATTCTTATCTCGGGAGACTTGGGTGACTCTCTTGGCACATTTTTCTCCACGGCTCCATGTTTCATAGTGACGGTTTGACAGCCGATTTCAAAGCCTGTAAATCCCCCAGAATGCCGTTTGCCTGGTGCTTTGAGTGGGCATGAAGCATCTGCACGCCGACAAACAGCCAAACAGACACTACAGCCTAGGGATGGAGAGAAGGAAGGAAAGATCAGGCTGGAGAGGCTCTGTTGGTGCTGGAGGGGATGAAGGGGTGATGGGGCAACGCATCACTCCCCCAACTCTTCCTGACAGCTCTCTTGCCGTAGGGATGCGGAGCAAGGTTGGAGGGTGCCCCACTTTAACACCCCCACAGAGCCCTAACCCTGAGTGTGTGGATGTAAACATGCGCGCGCACACACCCGCACATGCACACACACTCAGGGGAACACTCCCACTCATCTACAGATCAGAAAAAAACATTGTGAGAGAGCGAGAGAGAGAGGTTGCAGAGATTCTAAACATTTTCTGTCTTTTTGTCTGGCTGTCAGAAAGTCTGTGTGAAGGTTTGCTACTCTGATCCCAGAACAGTTACTGTTAAAGCAGTAGTTCACCTAAAAATGAAAGCATGTCATTATTTGCTTCACCTCATGTCATTCATTCAAACATATATGACTTTTTTTTACTGGAACACAGAAGGTGATTTATTTTATTTATTTTTTTCAGAAGAATATCCAGGTCACTCTCTTCAATATAATGAAGGTATAGAGGCATGACAAATGAGTTAGAGTATATGCCCAATCTGTGTTAACACAAACCAAAGCGTCATGTCAGTTTCAATGAATAGTATAGCCTAGCGCTCCTTGGCAATTTTTTCAAGGCACAGTCCCTTTTTTATAATTTAACTGTCAAACAGGTTGTGTTTTGAGTTATTAATATTAGGGGTGTGCTAATATTTATTGTCTACGATAACATCATAATTGTTGTTCTAATAAAATGCAGGTTCAAATGATCAGACATGTCACTCAATTTGCGAATGCTAAACACAAGTTAATGTTGAGTAAGCTACATTGACAGAGTATTGAAATGACATCCCCAGTAATGTTTTTTTCAATGTTATTTCAGAGAAATGTACACTGCAGGGTTGAATGAATTGTTCCTGAATGAATCTGTTTTCAAATGAATCAGCCATAACTCCAGAAGATGCATCATTTTAGCTTTCAGAAAGGTGTTTGTAAGCACCTTCTTTGCATTTTGTCCAAGAATGACATTTGTAAATGAATGATAAAGTGAATCACTCATTACGACAGTGACTTGTCGTCACCTACTGGAGGTTTTAGGGCCATGTTTATTTATCTATGACAGACCTGAAACAGCAAAAGGTAGCAGCTCAAAAATGCAATATGTGTTCATTCATTTTCCTTCGGCTTAGTCCCTTTATTCATCAGGGGTCGCCACAGCGGAATGAACAGCCAACTTTTCCAGCATATGTTTTACACAGTAGATGTCCTTCCAGCTGCAATCCAATATTGGGAAAATAAATGCAATATTTTTATCATAATTGAAAATAACCCCCAAAATATTATGAAATATATTTTTTGTCAGTATTGCATACACCTTCATCAGTAGTGATTTATAAAGCTAAATTTCATACAGAAGTCACTTTCAAACCAAAAGATTTTCTGTCTAAAAATGTGTAGAATCCACATGGACACGTTGTGGGATGTGCATAGAGAGATTTGTTGTCCTCATGTGAAATTCCCAATCACTTGCAAAATTACTAAATCTGGCTGCATCTTTAAAAAGTAAAAGTGTTCTTTTGTCTTTTTTACTGAATTAGTTCACCACATAATTAGTCACCATAAGTCAAAATGTTCACCACATGATTGATTAATTCTTGAATCAGATTATCAAGTTCTACCACAGCTGCAATGATCTGGTTTCAGAAGTTAACCGTCCACTGAAAGGAAGTCTGTGCTAAGACTTCAGAAGACTTGCTCTAGTCATACAAACTATTTTCATTTTTTGTGTGCTCCCTTGTGGTCAGTACATTATCTATCATCTCTCCAAAGCATAAAGAAAAGGTCCACCATTATAATAGTGAACAAATGATGACAGGATTTTCATTTTTGGATGATTAATGGCAATCTTATTGCTGTAGTTAATTGAAAACAGCACGATGGACCAGATTATCACATCTTCCGTTTCATTTATTTCCAAGTTTTGTGTAGTGCGGGCATAACTACCGCCGATGTGTGTCCGCACACAAAGAAAGGACAGTATTGTGCATTTTACTGAGAATGACTGTATTAATAATGTGACCTCAGGGGTCTTCCTCTTTTTCAGAGAGTGCTGGTCAGATTTAAGGTCAGCGGTTCCTCAAAGGGCTTCACAGTATAAATAAATAAACTGCTTTTTTTTTTTTTTTGAGGAAAGATTGTTTTTATCTAAAGCCCGCAACCTGGACGCAGGGTTTTCAGTATGTGGTGTGTGTGTGTGTGTGTGTGTTTGTGTTGAGGATGTGAGGCAAAGGCAGTGACCTGAGGGCTGCACCCATCCGTCAGTCAGTTTCCTGTGAGTCACAGCCTTTTTAATGATGAGGGAAGAGGGCCTTAAGAGCCGTGGAAATGTCGCGTTTTAATGGCTGAACTCTTTTTGGTTGATTTGGCCCTGGGTTCTCTGAGCATGAGCATAATGATTTGAAATCCATTTAAGAGCCGAGAAGGAAGTGGTGCTCAAGAGGAACTTCAGAGTGGTACACTGCGCACACACATCACACACACACACATACACACATAAGCTCACACAGCAAGACTTTAACACTCCTAAAGTAAGTTTTCAGCCAAATAAAGGCTTCGTGTGAGTCCACAGTTGGACTCTTACCGTGTGCAGACACACTGACCTGTTTGGATTTTTAGACTTGCATGCTTTCTTAAATATATTAATTAATAACAGCACAATATCCATGTTGATTAGTTCATTTGGACTTCATGCTACTGTGCTCTTGGCTCTTTAAGGGTAATGTGCCGATACATGCAGAATTTAACCCATTTAGTCATGCTTGCTAAGCAGTGTGGTTGACAGTTTTTATACAAGTCCATTGGGGAAAATGTCATTCAGTAGTCAACATTTGAAATGGATTAAAAGGGTTTTTTAAAATTGTCCAAGACAAGAATGGGTGTTGTTCAGCAGTTTTAGAACAACTTGATAAAAGGTTTTGATTTAATTTAAATGTTGACTACTGTACAGCAAGTGATACACAGCCTAAAAGTAACCCATTTTCTTATCCAAATGGAATATGGTATGTAAAAAAAAAGCAAGCATATACAGTTGAAGTCAAAATTATTAGCCCTCATGTGAAGTTTTTTTTCTTTTTCTAATATTTCCCAGATTACATTTAACAGAGCAAGGACTTTTTTCACAGTAATTTTATAATAGTTTTTTATTCCTCTGGAGAAAGTCTTATTTGTGTTATTTTGGCTAGAATAAAAGCAGTTTTTAATGTAAAAAAAAACAAAAACATATCAAAAGATCAATATTATTAGCTCCCTCAAGCAATATATTTTTTTCAATTGTCTACAGAACAAACCACTGTTATCAGGGGGGTACGGGGGGGATACGTCCCCCTCACTTTTAGAGACAGACCATTTAGAAAGAGGTGATTAATAATTATATGAATGTAAACTTTTGGATCTCATACAGCTGTCGCCCCTCTTTTAAAATGTCCACTATGCCCCTGACTGTTATACAATGAATTGCCTAATTACATTAACTTGCCTAGTTCACCTAATTAACCTAGTTAAGCCATTAAATGGCACTTTAAGCTGAATACTAGTATCTTGAAAAATATCTTGTAAAATATTATGTACTGTCATCATGCCAAAGATAAAAGAAATCAGTTATTAGAAATTAAAACTACCGTATTAGGTTTTGAGTTAACTATGAACTCAGGAGGAATAATTCTGACAACAACTGTATGTGACAGCATTTTTGGGTGTGTGTTTTAATTAGTAAGTAACCAGTATCGTTGTAACACACAGTGACAACGATTTTGATTAAGAATGATCACTTATACTGTAAACATATGTTAAATATATATTCCATTATAAGTAAATATACATAGGGTGTACAATGTAAGCCATTTCAGCATACAATAATGTTTTTGTTTTCCATTTTAAAAATGTGAGTGTATTATAAACAAACCATCAAGAGAGTGTCATCTCATAGTTAGCAAATTTACTGTGAAATCTGCTGTGGTAAACAAACTGTCATCCGGTGACAGTTTCATACCTTGGGGACCAAGTTTGTGAGAAAAAAATATATATTGGAGAAAAAAAAGTATTTTGTTATAAGCAGTAGTTCTTTTAAAACATACATTTATAATCTAAGTGTGGAAATCAAATTAATGCTTTGTCTTGTTTGTTAATTAATTTCTTTAGGATAAATTGGTAGTGGGTAATTTGTTCTTTTAGTATCAGTAATCTGCACAGGTGTTTGGAATAAGTATAAAAACATGTTTCTTTCTCTTTATTAATAACTGGTTTATTTATATAGTCTCGCTTCAAAGTTAGCCTTTGGGCCCATGGGGAATGGAGTACACTGCGGTGTAAAAGTTACTTTATTTTTGATAATATTAAAGCAAATTGCCGCATGCATCCAGCTGCACATGCTAATCCAAGGAAGGCAATCAAACATATGAAAAATATGTCACAGCTTATTAAGTTTTGTACCCTGAAGGCATGCATGCCACGATATCTTTGCAGCAGATGGTATGGTACTTAAGGGTTTTATTAAAGTAAGGAAGCACATAACTTATATTAAAAATCACAACAAACTTGGGGAGGAAATTGTAAAGGAATGGGTTTTCAAACTAGGGTAACAAATTAGAAATTAACATTTCTAATTTTCATTTCTACAAAGTGGCCCTTCAGGTGGTGGGCAAATTTCTGTCGAAAATGTGCTTCTGTTGGAGATTGGTATATGGTGTGCATTATATGTGTAATGGCTTATTTGGTAGCAGTAATCACCAGCTAATAGGACATGAACACTTTTATGACATCACTACCTGAACTATTGATGTAGTATGAGAGTTGATTGATGTCTGTCTGTGTTTTTGTCTATGTCTCGGTCTATTCATCTATCTCTCTGTGTCTTTTTTTGCTGGAAGACATTTGAGTTTTTTATCCATTTATCCATTCTGTCTGTTTTTCCTTCCTTCCTTCCTTCCTTTCTTCATATTATTCTATCTATCTGTCATTTCATCTTTATGTTGGTTTATTTATTCATGCATCCACTCGTTGTTGTTCCATCTATCAGTCATTTAATTCCATCTACTCATTATTCTATTCAATCCATCCATCATTGTGTCTGTTGTTCAGTCTATGTTTTGGTCATTCCATCCATTCACCCACCCACCCATCCATCCATCTATCCATCCATCCAACCTTCCATCCATCCCAATCCATCTATTCATCCCAATACATTCATCCCAAACCGTCTATTCATCCCAATCCATCCATCTCATTGCATCCATCCCAATCCATCTAAATGCATCCATCCATCCATCCAAATCCATCCATCGTCCGTCCATCCATCCATCCAGCCATCCATCTGAATCCATTCATCTCAATCCATTCATCCATATCCATCCAAATCTATTCATCCCAATCCATCCATCTCATTGCATTCATCCATCTCAATCCATCCATCCATCCTTCCAAATCCATCCATCCATCCATCTATCCATTCATCCCAATCCATCCTAATCCATTTATCCCAATCCATCCATATCATTGCCTCCATCCATCCCAATCAATCCATCCCAATCCATCTATCCATCCATCCATCCATCCAAATGGATGGATGCAAAATTATATCATCATTCATTACTGTATATCAATCATTCTATTTCATCTATCCATCCTTGGTAGAATATTCAGGGCATGTGTGGGAGATGTCCCCTCCACTTTTCATAAAATGTAAATTCGTCCTCCACGCTTTTTCATTAGACAGCTGTGTTCACAATATGTTGTTATTTATTCATTTTGGAGCAACATATATAAATGCGGAATGATTTAAATTCAAAGAGACAAGACATTCTACACTGTACACGACACTGTTCATGTTTCCATGGCAATCAGTCACTCATTTGTCAATCAGCTCACACTCGTGCTCCATCCAATGTTCATAGAAGTGCATTAGAGAATTAAATATGGCAAAAATACCTTAAAAAGGGAAAAGAATAGTATCTAGAATGATTATTAGTATACTAATATGGAATCTTAAATAAGGAACAAAAACATAATTTAAAGGGTCCTTTCCCAGTGGCATGCTGTTTTACCCCTAAGTGTGTGTATGTGTGTGTTTTGGATCCATCCATCCATCCATCCATTAATCATCCATCCCAAGCCATCCATCCATCCATCCATCCATCCATCCATCCATCCCAATCTATCTATCCATCCCAATCCACCATCTATCCCAATCAATCCCAATTCATCCATCTATTTGTCCGTCTGGCCGTCCATCCATCCATCCATAGGTATAACATTTGACATTCCGTCATCCCACTTTTAAAAGGATGGCTACACACTTGCATCTATCCATTTGTTATTTTTCTGTCATTTCATCCATCCATTTTTTTGTCTGTCCATTTGTCTGTCTGTGCTTCTATATAAGTTAAATAAAAACCGGATCAGTGGTAATGGTGAGGTGTTATGGTCACTTTACAAGTTCATTTTACCATCAAAGACCATGACTGATCCATCAGAATCAAGAGCTTTTAAACTTTGACTATAAACATGTATTTATGTTTTTTATCTCAGTGAATATGAGAGTGCACCAAAAAAATAAACTGATCCAAACTATGGGAGCTTTCGACAGCGCACTCATTATCTCTGGTTACATTTGAGCACAGTCGATGTTTTGCTGTAAGGCTCTATGATCAGAAAGTCCAACTGATGCTCCAGCTGCTATCATCCGCAAAGTACGGGAAGTGATTTTGTTTGCTAAATCTCAAGAAGAGAGGCTGGGCCCTGCAGTTAAACCTACCTTCTTTATCCCTAAGATCTTCACTCACATTCTGTGTAGAGTAGGATTTTGCTTAATTTGCTATAATCCAAGATTAGCTTCAAAGAGCTTCGGGGCCTTCAAACATGCAAAGAACTGTCTGATGCTCATACTGTCAGACAAATGAAGTATTCAAATGAGTTTGATTGTGCCTTTTTTTGGGAAATAAAACTTGTGCCCCCACCACATACACCCACTCGTCCTCTTCTTGTTCTTTTTAAGCATGCAGCACATTTTCGTGCTATCTCCTCAGTTTTAATTGGTGCCAGAAGAGAATCAAAGGGAACAGAGGGAGAGCGGCACGTTGATCGGAGGACCCTAGAAAGACTTCTTCCTGTGATCTGAACAATTGTAATTGTGTTGGACTTTTAGCTGGGAGTTTTGAAGAGACGGCTTCAGTTCAATTACTGCTGTCACAGTGTCAAGCCTCATCCCTAGGTGTTTCCCTTGGCTTGTGCTTTCTCTCTTCCTTTGCCTCCCTCTCTGTGTTGCTCACTTCATCTGTCTGTTTCTTTTTTCTCCAACATTTGTTTCATCCAGTGCATTATTCCATATCCTACGGCTGATGTTGTGCCTCATTTGAGGTGTGACTTCATTCACATCTGTGCTGGTTCTCCTACTCTGTCTCGTATTCCTTCTCATTAGAATGCTGTTTATTAAAATATGCAGCTTTTTTTTCCCCGATCTACTTACGGTGCTTTTTAGGCACTGGATTTTTGGAAGGATTTTTGTTATTTATATGTCAAATCAAAACACAGGCCCTTTGCTGAGAAACAAACTTATTTGTTAAGATTCATTGATTATATTGAAGCTCTCCAGATATTCCTATTTAAACTGACTTCCAAATTATCCCTGCCAATTTTTCCTTAAAGCTGGATAAATGCATTCGATTGAAGGGAAACTTGGTTCTACAGTGTAAAAAAAAAAAGTTAATTAACAGTTTTCATATTTTTTTATTGGTTTATTTACAGTTGTGAATTGCATTAGGCCTTGATCTCTGCTCTGTCCACTTTTGATGTTGAAAATTAGACTCTACAGTTTAACAAAGTGACATTTATTGACATTTTAATAATTTGAAATAATATAACGTATAAGAAATCATATCTAGAGAAATAAGTCTGTAAAATAATAAAACATGTACTGGGAGTTTATTACAAGTATTTTGTACCATAATTTACAACACCAACCCAGACAACATAACACTTTAAACTATTAAAAATGTTAATAATGTTACTTTTTCAAGGTAAAAATTTATTCAAGGTCCCATAATGCAATTCAAAAGCATAAATTCATTCATTCATTCATTTTCATTTCGGCTTAGTCCCTTTATTAATCTGGGGTCGTCACAGCGGAATGAACCGCCAACTTATCCAGCATGTGTTTTACGCAGCGGATGCCCTTCCAGCTGCAAACCATCACTGGGAAACATCCACACACTCTCATTCACACTCATACACTACGGACAATTTAGCTTACCCAATTCACCTATACCGCATGTCTTTGGACTTGTGGGGGAAACCAGAGCACCCGGAGGAAACCCACGCCAACACGGGGAGAACATGCAAACTCCACACAGAAACACCAACTGACCCAGCCGAGGCTCGAACCAGCGACCTTCTTGCTGTGAGGCGAACGTGCTGCCCACTGCGCCATCGTGAGGCCCAAAAGCATAAATAAATGGGGAAAAAAATAAGAATCACAAAATAAAGAAAATTTGACCTCCAAAGGTTATGAAAAAAACATCAGTGGACATGAAATGATTATTGTGTCATATCCTGCCCCCTTTCCAGCAGTCTGCATTCATTCCTCAGCAAAATCCAGTTTCACATGGAAATCGGTAAAATCATGTAACATGACTTTTGCAGCAGGGGACGTGCTTGATTTATTGAAGTGTATTCGATTCATTCGTGTTTACAAAAGCGTGAAAGAGAAGTTGTGCTGTTCTGTGCATGAGCTCAGCCTCAGAGATGGAGCAGAACATGCACATGTAAGTCATCTGTTAGCTTAAGATTCATGCCTAAATGGTCAAATACATTGCATAAATGTTTCAAAATGCATTGCTTATTGATTATTCACATAAACCCTCATTTGTCATAAACAAACATAAAGGGTTGATAATAAAAATGCAACATACCAAGCTTAATTGCTAGGGTTAAGGCTATGCTTAAAGCACGGTTTGTTTTATTTGTATACTTTTGTTCTATTGTATTTTCATAATTATTTACAATCATTTTTTTGATTGCAAAACAGCTTGTTTTGCTTGTGGTTTTGAAAATTGTGAAATGTCATGATCTCTAAAATAATCTATAGGTGTAATGGTAACCTTATTGATAGACAGACAGACAGAAAGACCTGAATAATTAAATAAATTAATAAATAAATAAATCAAAAAAGTATTGGTTATATGGCACACTCAGAATCATTTTAAATAATCATGAATACAATATTGACCAAAATAAATGTCATTATAGTTTTTTATATATATATATATATTTATATAATCGAGCAGCTCAACGTGGTTCTCACAAGCATGAGTGGTAAAAGCCAATGACCTTGTCTAACTGTAGTTCAATTTGAAGAATGTTCTAGCTTGCAATGTTTTCACAGTATTGTAGAAAGTCATGGCTGTGAGACTGGGTGCTGCCACATTTGGCCGTATGAGCAGTGACCCCTCAAAAGTGACACATTCTGGGCATTCCTCTCAGTGTTGGATTCGCCCTCTCAACTTGCGAAGGTTATGACTAGATTCCAGGACTGCCTGTCAGTGAACGGCCCTTTTGGGAAGGTTAATTCCATATCTGTGTTCAGAGCTTTTTCACTATTGCAACACTTTGGTGTGTGAGTGTAAGGTCAGAAAGTCGAACACAGACAGCAGACAGTGAACATTCTCTGATGACTTTGGCATTCTGGTGCTTACACTTATTTTTCCCATGCAAGTCTATTGTATGTCTGCTTGTGTGGAATGCCTATGATTACACAAAAGCATAATACATTGGTACGTTGATAATATGTGATTAGGCATAAGTCTACGTATTATTTTAGAGGTTACTGCAAGTGAACTTGAGATCCGGAAAAGTCTATGTTTACCTTATGTAAATGACATGGCATGACACGTCAGCTGGAGATTGTGTATGGCATTGTAGAGATGATGTAGGTTAGAGGCAATATTTCACCCATCTCCACTGAGGCTGCTTTTGGTGCATATACTTGTCCCATATAGTTTCTATGCTTAGGATGACATTTTCAGACCATCGATCAGTCAGTTTCAGGAGTATCTGATGATTGAGAGGACATTGTATTGCATGTGAATTGAAAAAATAAAAAAAGAGGTCAGGAATCAGGATCAAGTTTAATTGTTTTTAAAATGTGTCCGATTTGATAGAGATTCTCAGAATTGTACATATTTTTTTATTTCATTATCTGACCACTCATTATGCATTTAAAATAGAGAGCTGGATTCAGTTTTAATGTACTCATATGTACCTGATTTACCATTTGTAAACTTAAGTTCACTGTTCATTTTAAGAAATCTCCATAGCATTGATATTAAATATATAATCACCTAATAAAATTAGCAATTGATTCATATTAAAAGCTTGTTAATCAGAATCAGATAAAATCAAGACATGCATTCTAAAAATTACACATTATTTCTTCATGTTTTCCCAACCCAAATCGATGAAGTTTATTTTAACGTTTTTTACAAATTTAAGTGGATTGAACATAAAACAATTAGGTTGCCCCCCCAATAAAACACAAAATAATTTTGTTGATTACGCTCATTTGAAATAGTTAAGTAGTTTGAACAAGCAGCAAAAAGATTTTTTTGAGTGTGTGAATTGATAGCCAATGCTAGTCAGAACGATATTATATATATATATATATATATATATAT
>CAIGQW010055024.1:16021071-16037398 GCA_903798125.1 Danio choprae | reverse complement strand
TATATATATATATATATATATATATATATATATATATTGCTGTATACCGGCACTGGTGGGAGTCGTGCATTGGCTCAAGGCGTGGGAGTTGTGCACTGGCTCGAGGCCGCAGGCCAAGTGCCTTAGTGTCCCACCAGTGATGATATACAGCCATATTGGACTGCTACGAATGTGATATAGCATTTATACCACAGTTCAATGGCATAATCCTGTATATAAAAAAGAAAATCAAACATGGAGAGTCTCAAAACCCCTTTTTTTAAGAGGAACTACTTACTTCCGCAGTTCATACACATCTGCAGCTGATGGTCAGAACAGAAGAAAACCGTTGCTACTTCACAAACGCCACTTTAGAGCTAGTATTTGAATAAATTATCTAGTATAATGTCTAAAATTATGACAAAACAGGTGATTTTGCTCACATTTTAAGATTATAAATGCCATCAGCATACAGAGATTTCTCAGTATTTCTCTGTTGCAATTAGGAGATCACAATAATTAACTCCGAAAAAGCCAGAGCAAAGCAAACACTACTAGCTTACTATGCTATAAATACAGCACGACAAAATACAAAAGTGAGAGATCAACTTAGAATGTCACTTACCTGTTCTGTAATGGTTTGTTTAACTGTAGTTTGAAACGTACACCGAAAAAATGCTGTTTTTCTCGCCTAAGGATTTATTACGCGGTCTCTGTCGCCATCTTGTGATGCAACGGCAACACTCTTTGCTCTGCTCAGTATGACAGGCTGATGGCCGCCAACGTGCTGAATCTCCAAAATTATGAATATTTAAAATAGGCACTATCTTTCTAAGTAAACTGCATAGTTGCAATCTAAACAACTGCATTCTCGCCTGAAAAAGCCTATCAGCCAATCATATCCGAGAACCAGACAGAGCTGTTGTGTAAATTTATATTTTATATTTATATATATATATATATATATATATATGGCAGTAAAAATGGGCATTGTGAGTTGGTTTGTTTCAGTGTGTTTTGTGATTAATAGTTAAAATGTTTATAAATAGATGCAATACAAAAAAAGAAATGCACATGGTTTCTTATTTTTTTGCTTTTATAACACAGCCTTTTTTAAAACAGACTTATGTAGTGAATGTTTTTTTTTTTATGAAGAACTTGATAATGCCATTTTGCACATTGTTAACAAAGTATTTTCTTAGACTATAAATATTACACGCTTGTAATTAGAATAGAGATCTGTTTTTATGGTGCCATTTAAGCGGCATTCATCCAGCTACAGAGATGAAGAGGCAGTGTGTGGGTTTGTTTTGTGCGGTCAAGCTCAGGTAGGCTGATCATTTGGAAACAGGTAACTAAAGCAGACACGGGGCAGTTGGGGGGCACCAGAGCTGCACTAATAATTTTGGACAGCTGGGTGAGGGCCGGCCAGCCAGATTGCATCCCCAGGGTGGGCCAGGACACAGAAAAGTGCAGGACAGGGACAGATAGAGCCAGAGAACATTAAAAGTCAGACAGATAACATATTAATATTATTTTTTAATGATATTTTCATAAGCCTGGCTGTGGCTGTGGTGTGTCCCCAGTGACAGATAGACACAGCCGTAGTGTGTGTGTGTGTGTGTGTGTGTGTGTGTGTGTGTGTGTGTGTGTGTGCTTGTGCGTGCGTGTGTGTGTGTGTGTGTGTGCGCGCTCCGTGACAATAAGAATCTCTGCACTGATATCTTTTCTCATTCTCCAGAGGTCATCCGCATAGTAATATCATTTTTTTCATCTGACATTTAATCCATTCAAACAAATAACCAGAGTGGGCAAATCTATGCCTACACATCTTCATCTATATGTTGCAGTAAAACACACTTGCACAAGAAAACACACACGCACAGACACATTACAGATCGCGCAGATCTAAAATGAGGCCTGAGGGACTTTAATGACCCCCCGATAAACATAAACCTTGTTTATCATCGCAGTGTGTCTGTGTACAAAATGAAACTGTAAGCACACACACAAACACACACAGTTTCACAGAGAATCTGTTTTTATTCCTGTGACCTCATTAGAAGGTGTTTCTGTGCAATATTGTATTAATGTATGTGTTCTCTGGAGTGTCATGCATGGTTTATTCAGTCTGAAAGGAGTGGATCATACGTCTGTCATAAATATAAATATTTTAGTATTTCTATAGAAGTTTTGAATATGATTGTGAATAGGTTTTTACTAGGGATGTCAGTTGATTTAAAATGTTGGTACACTGTAAAAAGCAATTATTTGACTAAAAGAATTAGTAAACCTATTGCTTTTAAATTATTAGTTGAATTATTTACTTAAATTTGAACCTGTTGCTTTTAAAATGATTAGTTGACTATACTTAATTAATTGAGTGAACATGTTGCTTTTAAAGAAATTAGTTGACCTAACTTAAATATTTTAGTAAACTTGTTGCACTTAAAAGCAATTAGTTGACTTTACATTAAAAAGTGAGTAAACCTGTCACTTTTAAAGCAATTAGTTGACACTTCTTTAAAATAAAAACGTTTACAAAATAATTTCAGCGATTAGTTGACTTTACTTAAAATAAATATAGTAAACCTGTTTCTTTTAAAGCGATTTGACTACTTAAACCGAGTAAGCCTGTTTCTTTTAAATCAATTATTTGTGGCAGTAAAACACACTTGCACAAGAAAACACACACACAGACACATTACAGATCACGCACATCTAAAATGAGACCTGAGAGACTCCCCGATAAACATAAACCTTGCTTATCATTGCAGCATGTCTATGGAGAAAATGAAAGCAGTTAGTTGACTTTAAAAGAAAGAGGTTTACTATGTTTATTTAAAGCGATTAGTTGACTACTTAAATTGAGTAAGCCTGTTTCTTTTAGATCAATTATTAGACTTTAATTAAAATAATAAGTGAAATGTTACTTGAAACTATCAAGTAATGGTCTGTAGACGTAAATGGACGTAATTATGAAAAGTCACTTTTAACACATTGGGTTTACTCGCTTTTTTCAGTGCTTTACAGTAATTTAAGCAATAAAAAGCACCTATTTTGCCATGCTAAATGTTCTGAATTTAGTTTTGAATGTTTTTGTTTTTCATCTTTTTTCTCTTTATACATAAACAGCATTTTAACTCCTAGTTCATTTTGAGCATTTGTTTCAAAATCATCTCCATTTTTTTTTCTTAGTTCAGTTATTTGTTTTGCATATAGAGTATGAACTTGCCAGTCATATTTTAATTTGCACCAAAGCAGTTGGAGATGTGCTAAATAAGGATGGCTCTCCGAAGCAGTTCATTTGAGGTGAGAAAGCAAACCGACTGAATCGACCAAGCGCTATCATAATTCATAACGCTAAATATGTCACATAAAAAGCACCTGATTCTGTAAGTGAGCACATTAGTTATTGAAGCTGAAAGCCAAAGATAAAAAAAAAAAAACCTAATTGAAGATATTTAATTTAGCAGTTAGAAGCAGAACACACTTACTGTACTGTACCTATATGCGAATGTCATGCAGCTACAGATAAGGCCACAATAAACACGCAGAGCAAGTTCTTGTTGATGCACTTTGCAAGAGGAGTAAATCCCTTTACCAAGAAGTAAATCCCTGTTTTGGAAAACAAAGCAAACTACAGTTGAAGTCAAAATTATTAGCCGTCCTGTGAATTTTTTTATTTCCCAAATGATGTTTAACAGAACAAGGATTTTTTCAGAGTATTTCCTATATTTTTTTCTTCTGGAGGAAGTCTTATTTGTTTTAGTTTGGCTAGAATAAAAGCATTTTTCAATTGTTTTTAAAACCATTTTATGGTCAATATTATTAGCCCCCTTAAGCAATGTATATATATTTTTGATTGTCTACAGCAGGCGTTCCCAAACTTTTCAGCTCGCAACCCCCAAAATAACAGTTGCAGTTGGTTATAAACATACAAACATTGTACACAATGGTGCACACACACCAGTAGGAACTATATAAGCAATCTTATTGACAACACAAAAAAGTGCAACAGTCTAACAACCATATAATTTTTTAAATAGTTTTTTTATTATTCATTTGTTTAATATTACTGCTGGAATTTATGAATTTCCCCTTGGGATTATTTCCCTTTTGGATGAATAAAGTATCTGTCCATCCATCCATCCATATTACCACACTTAATCAGAATAGTAGGCACAACTTTTACAGCACAACATTTACAGCACAAGACTATTCATGGTTTAATTTTGGAGGCCGCCACTTGAAGATCGTCCTCTGTGTTCAGTCGTGGCCTTTTTAATGTACGTGAGTGCTGTAAAGGTGTCAAAGTTTAACATTGTGCTGTAAAATCAATCTACTGCAACTAACACTATTGCTGTGTCATTAATCTAGCATAATAACCCCAGGGGTCGCAATCCAATGTAAAAAGAATTGAAAGGCTGATGGCTTTTTAATTGCATGTTGTTTTTTTATCTAACTATTAAATACTATTTTTATCTTCTGCAGGTTATGGATAAAATATGGTAATTCTAATAGTTTAATAACATATATGATATTTTTGGAAATCACTAAGCGACCCCCCCCCCCCATTGTCTCGTGACCCCCCACTTTGGGAACCACTGGTCTATAGAACAGACCACTGTTATACAATGATTTGCCTATTTACCCTAACTTGCCTAGTTAGCCTAATTAACCTAGTTAAGCCTTTAAATGTCACTTTAAGCTGAATACTAGTATCTTGAAAAATGTGTAGTAAAATATTATGTACTGTCATCATGGCAAAGATAAAAAAAATAGTTATTAGAAATGAGTTATTAAAACTATTATGTTTAAAAATGTGTCAAAAAAAATCTTCTTTCTGTTAAACAGAAATTAAGAAAAAAATTATAATTCAGGAGGGCTCATAATTCTGACTTCAACTGCATATGCAGAACCCCTACCTTCGGTTCTGCCCTGTTGTGCTCTGTCTATCTTTTAAAATCTATTATTAATCATAAAAAATTAACACATTGTTATAGATTGAGCAATGGCCGGACATCACATATTCTTAAACAGTGCAAGATTCCCATTGCGGTTATGAAGATGCAAAACCAGCACAGGCTGTCAAAACAAGAGACAGGTTTTAATGAAGATTTATAGTGCTATCTTCATCACTCGGTGAAGACAGTAGACGATGCACTTCATCATCCTAAAAAAAACATCTCAGGGGGCTCGTGTCCAGTCTGAAAAGGTTTCAAAGAACTTCACCTTTAATGTATCACTGAAGTCCATTATAGTTTGTGATGTATGGCAAAAAAATATACCCAGATTTCTGCTGATCTATGCTTTGCAACAGCCTTTGGACACGAATCGCCCTAGATACTAAATATGGAAGACAATGAGTTGGTTGCTTACCCCTCAGGACTTCATATCTAAGAACGCTGACTTTTAAGACCTTTTATTGGCCACCTAAAACAGGTCTAGAAGATGCTCTGGATCCTCCTGTTCTGATTCTCTGTGGTGATAAAGTAAAGCAAAGCAGAAAATAACAGTCATTACAGGTATAACTACCCTTTTCCAATCCAAATTACTAAGATAAAGACAGAAGGAAGAATAGGATAGGTTGAAAGATATAATTTGGGGCCCTCCACGTGGTTTCCTAGATCCATCGTATTGTCGCCATTACTTCACGTAGGTCAAGGATTTTGCAGTGTGTAATTCAGGAACTTAGGAATTAGTGTTTTTTTCTTAAAGTAGATAATAAATAGGTATTAAAATAAGAATTATTAAAATAATTACTGTTTAAAAAAGGTCATGTTGGGATGTGCATCTGATTTACATTACATGTGCTTAGGTTTCTTAGGAGAAAGATTTCTTAATTTGATTAGATTTATTTATTACAAAAAATATATATATATTTTTGTTGCATAAACTTGTCGCATATACATTTCGTTTCAATGTCAGCTTCTGTATGAAACTTTCAGAACATCAAACAGATGGTTTTTAGGGGTATCAGAGTGATTGGGAATCATATTGGATTGCATGTGAAAATGTTTGTGGTCAGAAATGAGGCTTGGCAAAAATAATACTTGTATTTAAAAACAGTTAAGTAACAATACATTCTGTATATGTTCATCTACTGTATCAAAATCCCTTTCTGAATGATCCTAAGCGTTGTGAGCTATGGTTTTTATATATGAGAGTCTAACTGGAGTGTGCATAAACAGCACATCCTTTTCCAGTCCCGTATTTCACATGGACATTTTTTAATGTAAATATTTGCGGCCTAAAACGACTTTTGTGATAGACTTTTTTTGTGAAATTTTGTGATGGGTTTTCTCCAAACTTATAACATCATTCAATTCTCATGTTTTGCTGTGGAAATACACAAATACAGCCTTTGATAGAAAACCTAGTAAGTCGGAGAAGATCTATTACAAGCCGTTTACACTACAGCATGTAGTGTCAATAAATGTGCATTAATGCATGAAAAATGCATGCATACACTCTAAAAAATGCTGGGTTGTATTAATCCAATGCTGGTTCAAATATGGACAAACCAAACATTGGGTTCATTTTTTAAAGTTATATTGTAATTAAAATTTTATTAAAAATTTTATAACTTTCTGGCCATCTGATATTAGGCATGATTATATATGTAAGGAATGGGTTTTAACTACAGCGGTTCGACCTGTAGTTCTGCCAAATGACTAAAAAGTTATCAGTATGATGGTGAAAAACTGTACATTTCTAGTTAAACCATCCTTCTGCAATGTTATACCAAAAACGGAAATAAGGGCAGTATTAATAGCTAAAAATGTGGGAGAGCATACAAACTAACCAATTAACACGTGACCACATCGTAAAACCCCCAAAGTCCACACACCAGGCCCTGATCAGTATCTGCCTTTGAAGTCAGTATGGACCTTCTTGGTGAAAAAAAACATGTTTTGCCATATAAACAAATGCATATGATAATTTTCATTCTTACATATATATATATATATCATGTATATATATATATATATATATATATAGATCATGATTTTTGAAACTATTACAGCACTTGGTAAACATTTATTATTATCATTTGTTGAGCCTCCCCATACAGTGTTATATAGAGCGCTTGGCTCTGAGAGCTGCTTCGCTTACGTCAGACTTAACAATCGGATAGTCCTTAAAGTAAGTGTTTGATAATAGCAATAAGCTAAATATTTATATACGATATACTGTAGATCAAATATATTGCTGTAATTTACTGTGCATCTAATATTGACTTAATCCAATACATTTTGAAAACCAATAATGGACAAACTGCCAATTTGCTACAGTTGCAGCATAGTGCATCTTAAGTGTATCTCATGTACTTGATACCACAAACTACATTAACATTTAGTCATTTAGCAGACACTTTGTCCAAAGCAACTTACTATTAAGAAGGCATTCGGCGATTCAACAAGAAGAGGCAATACACACAAGAAGTGCTAATTATACAAACTGTTTGTGCCCAAAGAATTAAGAGCTAGAGTAAGGAGGGGGGAGTGTTTAGTTTTTTTCTACAGAGTGTTTCTACAGGTGGTTTGTCAAGCCCACTCACCTGTGCGATGAAAACTTCATAAATTAACAATGTTGTTGTTGTTGTTGCTTTTTTTTTCAGATATGGAGTGATTGTAAGAAGGTGTCAGGTGCAAATGTGCAAAACGTTATAATGTCAATGGGATGAAAGTGTGTTTTCTACAGGTGGTTTGTCAAATCCACTCACCTGTGTGAGGCACACTCAGAATTGCATAATGTTTTAAGGGTTGTCTTGAATGAATGAACTGCGTACTGACTTAATGAAAACTAAATAGGAAACAATGAAAAAGTGGGACTTATAAAGAGCATAGTGAAATCTGGACTACTGTTGTCCAATCTCAACATCATGTGGCCACCAGAGGAGAATAGTGTGGATGAGATTTAAAGCGACATGTTGATTGGAGCTGTTTTAATATTCATGCACACATTCTGAGTTAGTCATCCGCGAGAGATGGGAAGAGAGAAAAAAAAAAAGTGACACATGCACAAACACACCATAATTTGTAAAGGTCCGTGGACATGTTGAGCTTGAGTCTAAATGAGGGCGACATGTGAAGACTTTGTGGTCCACCGTGTAGAAAACAGCCTGAGGGCGAGGAGTAGGTGAAGAGAGCATCTTCAGGAGAGAATATAGAGTTTAACGCAAATGAACTTGCAATGCAAAAGTATGTATGTATGTAAAAGTATGTTACTCTGAAAAACAATGGAAGTGTTTGTCTGAAGGAACTGGGAACCAATAGCGTCAATAGATGACATAAGCAGATAGTTCTCACATGGCTTTCACATGATGCCTGTTTTTCTACTCTCACACAAATGTGTGTCTCGTACTTTAGCATTGGTTTCACAATCTGGTTATGATTCTATCTGTGTTGATGAATTGTTGGTACATGAATGCTGGAAATCTTTAACATCGCTTAATTGAAAACATAAATAGTGACACCATAGATAGATGATAGCATTGTTGTTCTTTAAATGCCTTATGTTTTTTTATTATATCAAAATATTTTATTTACTTCAACATGCACTTGGAGTCTTTTTCATATGTATGTTGCTTTTCTTTTGAGTTTTGCTGTAATGCCCTGGTTAATAAATCTGTTCAGTTTTGTCAGAAACAAATAAATATGACTGTATTACCTTAACATCATGCTAATTTTGCAGAAATTCAGAACATGAATGGCTGATGATGAATGGTAATAAATAATAGTTAAATAAAAGTTAATGAGATAAATAAAGTTAATGCTTTACAGTGTTTGAAAATGACATCTGTAAAACTAACCTATAGTATTAAAGGTGCAGTGGGTGATCTGCCAAAATGCTATCCGTTAGCATAATATCTTTAAAACACCTCCCCTGCCGTTCAAAGCCATGCCTCCTGATATCACGAACGTGCACAGTAGACAACCCACTAGACTAGATCATGTCATTTGCCAGTTAAATATTACTTTATAATATTACAAAAAACTGTATTATATCTAGCACGTTTTCATTTGTTTAGCAAGCAAAACTTATATAATGTGTAATATTTCATGCATGCAAGGATCGCTGGTCTCATTCTCTCATGCGCTTTGTCCTAAAGCAACTACTGTATGCTTAGTGGTTGGCCGGTGGCGTGCAGGAATTACACTTATAACTAAGCCATACTTACATGCTATTTCAAACCGAATATTCAAAGTAGCATGGTAAACAATATAGAGACCACGTCACAGGTTGTCATTGTTCAAAAATCTGAATATAAAACCAACTTCAGCTCAGTAAAGCAGGCTAGGCCGAATAGCGCTATTATGTTTTGTTGTTGAACTAAATAAAAATCTACATTATCGATGCTGTAAAAGGTCCTTTATGAAATAGAAAATAGTCACATCAGTCTTTCACCGGAAGATTTCAGTGGCTGAACAACACTTCTGTGCATATAACCCATTCGTAACACAACACAATCTACTTCAGCTTTGTGTGACTAAAATAAATGTGTTTTAAAACATAACATTGCCTGTCTAAAAGAAATACTTCAGCCATGGTGTCGTCCTTCCTCCAGCGTGCAAAAGTACCTTCAATATTGATTCAGGATTTTTCAAAAGTTTAATTCAGCATTTGTTTTTACCGATGTCACTCTGTCTCTCATGTCCACGTGAACGCGGCACGCGTGCAAATGGCGGATCTGTGTGAACGGGTGCGCAGATGTACAAATCTACATTGTTGACAGACAATTTGGCCTACTAATTGGAATTATGGAAAGTGTCGGCCAGACAATATTTAATTGGATGAAGATTCTTTTGTTTTATGCCTCACCCAGAATATAAAAATACATATAAATACATTTAGATCATTTACTTTAATCAGTACTATTGGAATGTGAAGAGACTTTCAACCAGCACAACAAAACGTTTCTGAAGACAATCACCTACGGCACCTTTAATAGATGTAATAAAAAGACACTTACGAAAGCAGCTTTGTCATGCATTAGGTCAGTTACCTCTGAAATGATAATATAACATCAGTAAAGCGTAGTTAATGTCTCTAATGTTAAGAGATAGTTCACTAAAAAATACAAATTCTGAAAACTGAATTTAAATGATTCTATAAATTTGTTGATGAAACTTCACAAAAAGTGGTACTTAAGCAAGATTTAGAGTAATGTTTGTGTGTGCGTGTATGTCCATGTGTGTGGATGCCTATGATAATAGAGGAACTTTTGGTGTCCTTTTCATGACAAATGACTGCTGCTGTGTGCAAGCAACGGATAAATAATAACACTATCTAAATAATGCACAAGCTGCAGTATTCACTGCTACATTGGACACACGAGACACCAATAAACCCTTCTATGTATAAGGAAGCACATAAACATGATCAATAATTTAATATAAAACAAAAGACTTGTGTTCTGTGGGTCACTATACAGCAGGTAGCATGCAGCATAGAGTTCATGTCAGCAATAGTCTGAATATATATATTCTTTCTTTCTTTTTTTCTTTCTTTCATTTTTCTTTCTTTATTTTTTTCGTTCTTTCTTTCTTTCTTTCTTTATTTATTTATTTCGTTCTTTCTTTCTTGCCAGCTTTCTTTCTTACTAGCTTTCTTTTTTATTGCTAGTCTTCTTTTTTCTTGCTAGCTTTCTTTCTTGCTAGCCTTCTTTTTTTCTTGCTAGCTTTCTTTCTTGCTAGTCTTCTTTTTTCTTGCTAGCTTTCTTTCTTGCTAGCTTACTTGCTAGCTTTTTTCTTTCTTTCTTTCTTGCTAGCTTTCTTCTTTATTGCTAGTCTTCTTTTTTCTTGCTAGCTTTCTTTCTTACTAGCTTTCTGTCTAGCTTTTTTCTTTCTTTCTTTCTTGCTAGCTTTCTTTCTTGCTAGTCTTCTTTTTTCTTGCTAGCTTTCTTTCTTGCTAGGTTTCTTTCTTACTTGCTAGCTTTTTTATTGCTAGTCTTCTTTTTTCTTGCTAGCTTTCTTTCTTGCTAGCTTTCTTTCCTACTAGCTTTCTTGCTAGCTTTTTTTCTCTTTCTTTCTTGCTAGCTGGCATGGTTTAGATTAAACCTGTTAGCCAGCACTCACTTTTGGGGATTTACACCTACCTAAATTTAAACAGTAACAGTTCTTCAGCCCAGTGAGCTACAAACAAAAATTAGGTATCATATCAATACTACTATTAATACTACTATCAATACTACTCTGTTTATTACAGATATCAGAATTACAACACTTTCTGACATTTGTAAGTGTATAGACATTTTTAATTTTTACGTTTCCATAGAACTGCAAGATGTTCTTATGAAGTAAAAAATATAATAAATTATGCCATGAAGCGTGATTTGGAGGGGGGGATTCTCATGCTCTGTAGAAACCATTTGATTGGACAAAAAACAATGTTGTGCAGGATGAATCATCAATGTATGTACCCTGTTTGTTTTTAGAAAAGCTGGAGTACACTAGTGGCCTAAAATTCTGTTTTACATGATGTTTTCCCCCTCATACACCTTTTCTCTTAAATATAACACAAATTGAATGTTCCAGATAATTTCTTGATTGAACTGGGATTATGCTAACTGTGTGCATAATCACATTCAAACTGATTTTAAATTAAATATAACATGTCACACTGCAGGACAGCACTGTCACTGATGTAATACATCATGTCTGTCATCCACCCTTATGCATACCTGTAATGCATGTAATAATAATATATGCACATATAAAGCAAGAACGTACCAAACTGTTCAATTATGCGGCAGGTGTGTAATGAGTGAGTTTTCTAAATGGGTCTAAGGTCTCTAACAACATCAGAGTGTGTTAGTGTCAAACCTCAGCATCTGTGTATACAAGTGTCTGTGTATACAAGCATAACACACATTTTTACTTTATGCTGGGATAATCGAATAAGTCCCATCCATATATCTGCACCATCACAGACACACACACACAAACAAACACACAAACGCAGACACCCCAAGGCTGATGAAATGTCAAAGAGGCGTGAATCACTCTGTAAGAGATGGAGTGTGAGTAATTTTGGTGACTTTGTCTGCCAGTCACAGCATCAAAACATACACACAGACAGATTTATAGAATGGACAAAAGGGACATTCACAATGCAAAAGTAATCACACACTGAGACAGAACATGCAAGCTCTGTTACACAGACATTTTGGAAATAATCCATGATCATCAGTTAATCATCCTGCATCCTTTTTTTTAAAACACACTTTAGATGCATTAATATTCCTATTCAAGATGATAGACATAACTTCGTGCTGCATTCCTTGCTCACACACTCAATGTCATGGGCTCAAGTCAAGGAATTCAAGATAAGGAATGCAGGAGTTATAATGGTCCAAGTGACTTCTATGAATTCCGAAATGTAAGTAATTTCATGTCATGAATTACTGATGAACCTTAGAAAGATCTCATTATTTTAGGCACAAGGATAAGTGTGTGGTTAAATGGTTGAAATTGTATCTGTAGTCTTAAACGGGCATTTATGCATTTGGTGGACTCTTGTATCTGAAGCATTTCACTGAAGGTATAAGCTCTTACTTTCTCTTTGCAATCACAACCTTCAAATCGCTGTTATTTACTATTTAAGCTACAAGAAGGCATGATAAATGTGTGTTGTATTTGATCCCTGTCCATCGACTGGCCATTTACAGTTTGATAAATATGTCACTCAAATGCATTGGAAATACATTGCCTCAGTTACGTTTCATTACACATTTAAGAAGACAAAACCACTAGAGGGTGCTGTTTACATTTTTGCACATGTCCACAAGGACGTGGGGCTTGTTGTACAGCTCACCTAGCAAATCACTGATGTAAACCTTTCCTTAAACCTTTCCCTAAACACAACCAGTAGTGTTTTCAAAGCAAACGTAAGAGAAAATTGCACTGTGACCACATACTGTAATTTTACTTCGATTTACCTTACATTTTACATCCCATTTCAGCATAATAAAGAAACTTTGCTGCTGTACTATAATTACAATGATATTACACAGTATCTAAAAATAGTCCCCAGCTAGTTTACTTGCTCCCTGTGCAAGCAGGTTGGTTTAATTGAAGGAAGTTAGACAATTTTCAGACGCTGTCTACAGCAGCAAAGATCCTTAATTATTACTCAGGAATGAGAGCATAGTTCCTAGCCAAATCACCCTAGGAACTATATACACCTTAATACTCAATGTAACTACAGAAAAGTCATCCTTCTGTATGCTAATGGTCTAATCTGATTCAATGATCTATGCTAAACTAAGCTAAAAATTATCAGCTGATTAGATAAAAAATGGTAAAACTCAACTGTTATAATAAATCAACTGTAATATAATATATATAATTTTTTTTATGATGCGCCCACAGAAGCTAAGCAGAACTGCGCCCGGTCAGTATCTGGATGGGAGACCACATGTGAAAGCTAGGTTTTTGCCGAAAGTGGTGTTAGTGAGACCAGCAGGGGATGCTCAACCTGCAGTCTGTGTGGGTCCAAATACCCCAGTATACTGATGGGGAGTCTAGATAAGACGTTAAACTGAGGTCCTGACTCTCTGTGGTCATTAAAAATCCCAGAATGTCCTTCAAAAAGAGTAGGGGTTTATCCCGGCATTCTGGCCAAATTTGCCCACTGGCCTTTGTCCATCATGGCCTCCTAACCATCCCTTTATCATAATTGGCTTCATCACTATGTCTCCTCTCCACCAATCAGTTGCTGTGTGGTATGCTGTCTGGCGCAATATGGCTGCTGTCGCGTCATCCAGGGGGATGCTGCACACTGACGGTGGATGAAATGATTCCCCCCAAAAATGTGTAAAGCGCTTTGAGTGTGCAGAAAAGCGCTATATAAATGCAATGAATTATTATTATTATTATTATTATTATTTACTTATTTATTGTTTGAATATTTTTTTAAAGTGTTCCTTTAAATGTGTTATACATGAAAAGTGTGATTGTTGGACTCACTTTCTTTTTTTCATGTCCCATTTTTCTGGCTGGGTCAGTTGGCATTTCTGTGTGGAGTTTGCATGTTCTCCCCGTGTTCACATGGGTTTCCTCCGGGTACTCCGGTTTCCCCCACAGTCCAAAGACATGCGCTATAGGTGAATTGAATAAGTTAAATTGGCCGAAGTGTATGTGTGTAAATGAGAGTGTGTATGGATGTTTCCCAGTGTTGGGTTGCAGCTGGAAGGGCATCCGCTGTGTAAAACATATGCTTGATAAGTTGGCGGTTCATCCCCCTGATTAATAAAGGGACTGAGCCGAAATGAATGAATGAATGAATGAATGAATGAATGAATTAATTAATTAATTAATTAATTAATGAATGTTTGGAAGGATGAAAGTCATTTGTAAACCTGTGCTTATTGAAAAACCCACTTTGATCGACCGCTAATTTAAATATTGGAATCAGTTCGTCCCTCTTCTAGTGTGTAACTACAGAAGAGTCAAGCCTTAAATATGAAATTTAATAGGAAAGTATTTGGTCATTTTAGAGTGAGTTGCTAATGGTCCAATACGATTCAATGATCTATGCTAAGCTAAGCTAAAAGTGATAATCTGATTGCAATCAAAAATGGAAAAACATAACTGTTAAACTGTTTAACTGTTCAATATATATATATATATATCAAATATTTATTATCAAAATATATACTACCAAAAAAATGAATGTTAGACTCGCTTTCTCATTTCATGTCCCATTTCTCCAGCTATTGTAATTGAGACCACAGTCGTCCCAAATGAAACTTGCTAGAGTATTTCATGCATCAAACACTGCAAAAATAACATGTTATTGAATTTGGAAACTCAGCTTTTAAAAGTAAATGTCTATTGAATTTGATCCCTGCCCATCAGCTGAGGCCATTTATGTTGAGAACTGCATTTATTTAGTTTAAATAGACTGTTTGGAAGGACGGAAGTCATTTGTAAACCTGTGGTTATTGAAAAACCCACTTTGATTGACCGCTAATCTAAATATTGGAATCAGCTCATCCCTCTTTTAGTGTGTGGTGGTTACGGCCCTGGACGGATGGTTGATTAGCTGTAAAAGTGTCTAAAATGTGACAGAAAGCAGAGGTCTTAAAAGAGACTATAGGAAAGTGTAAATCAGTCGCACTGTCTTATTGTCAGGCAGAATCATGACCCTGTCTGCTGGGAGCGAAGGAGCCGTTGATCTTCGACGTGAAGCCGATCACGGAGATGAACGAGTGTGCAGATGCACGGATTAGAAAATGCATTATAGATCACAAAGTTATTTGTTGTTGTGAGCAGCAGCTGCTGTGTCTCGCTGATCGATGGAGATCTCACAGTGCACACAAGCTCCTCTGGGCTCGTTCATGCATGAAGGCCTGAGCGTTCAGCTTTACTCTATCGCCCCCATGTGACAGCAGATAGAACTGCAGAAGTGACTGATGGAAGAAACAACAGGAAATGTCATTATTTGAGGGATACACATATATACATGCATGCATACATTAGAATGTTAATATGTGTTTTTAAAATATGTCTTCTGTTCATCGAGACTTGTTTTATTTGATCAGAGTAAAAAGTATTATGGTAACACTTTAACTTAAGGTGACGTAGTCGCCATGCTCTTACTACTGCGCAACTGCAATGAATTATGCATAATTGCATGTAACTAACCCTAAATCCAACCCACATTTGTACCCCAATCATATAAGTTTTCATTAATTCATAATTATGTCACATTAAAAAAAAAAGTGTAACCATTATTATTTACATATAATAGTTTTCTTTGTGAATATGTTTTAAAATGTGATTCAAATCTGTATTTTCAGTGTCTTCACAGGGTCCTTCAGAAACAAATTGTAATTGATTTGCTGGCCATGAAGCTTTTCTGATTATGAAGCAGTACTGGTTAATAGCTTTGTTTAATTCATTTTTTTTCAGTTTCTTTGAAAATATGAAGCAGAAACAAATGTTTCATTTCTAATGCTGTTACTGCTGTCTGGTCATATTGAACTAGCCAATTAGCATATTAAGGTGATTAGTAATGACGCTGGAAATTCATCATTGAATTACAGGGAAAAATTGTTTTAAAATATCTTCACACAAATAATTTAATTTATACGTATCTATTGTAAATAATGTTTTATGCAATGTAAATTAAATGTACTAATTTTCAATGTAAATTATATTTCACAGTCACAGTATTTCACAAACAAATATATATTTGGTTCTTATACACTGCATTTATGTGATAATATATGTCACAAAATTATATTGGTGTATTTTATTTATTTATTTATTTTTTCTTCTTCTTCTTCCTATTATTATTATTATTATTATTATTATTATTATTATTATTATTATTA
>CAIGQW010055024.1:15995759-16013496 GCA_903798125.1 Danio choprae | reverse complement strand
ATACAGTTGAAGTCAAAATTATTAAATCTCCTGAATTATTTGCCCCCCTGTTTATTTTTTCCCCCAATTTCTGTTTAACGGAGAGATTTTTTCAACACATTTCTAAACATAATAGTTTTATTAACTCATTTCTAATAACTGATTTCTTTTATCTTTGCCATGATTACAGTAAATAATATTTTACTAGATATTTTTCAAGACACTTCTATACAGCTTAGTGACATTTAAAAGCTTAACTAGGTTAATTAGGCTAACTAGGCAGGATAGGGTAATTAGGCAAGTTATTGTAAAATGATGGTTTGTTCTGTAGACAATCGAAAAAATATATAGCTTAAAGGGGCTAATAATTTTTATCTTAAAATGGTTTTTAAAAATTTTTAAATTGCTTTTATTCAAGCCGAAATAAAACAAAAAGACTTTATCCAGAAGAAAAAATATTATCAGACATACTGTGAAAATGTCCTTGCTCTGTCAAACATCATTTGGGAAATATTTAAAAACATTCTGAACAAAATTCTGATTTCAACTGTATATCTAACAGCTGAAATCTTTTACCATTAATACATTACAACAAAAATAAGCATAATAAGTGGTAATTTTAAAGTGGTATTAAGCAATTGTTTAATTATTGTTGTTGTTATTTTACCATTCATTCATTCATTTTCCTTCGGCTTAGTCGCTTTATTCATTAGGGGTCGCCACAACAAAATTTATGACAAACTTATCCAGCATATGTTTTACACAGCAGATGCCCTTCCAGCTGCAACCCAGTACTGGGAAATATCTATACATAGTCATTCCCACTCATACACTACGGCCAATTTAGTTTATTCAATTCACCTATAGCGCATGTCTTTGGACTGTGGGGGAAACCGGAGCACCTGGGAGAAACCCACGCCAACACAGGTAGAACATGCAAACTGCACAAAGAAATACTAACTGACCCATCCGGGACTCGAACCAGCTACCTTCTTTTTGTGAAGCAACCACTGAGCCACCGTGTCACCATTTATTTATTTATTTATTTATGTTTTGTTATTTAGATTCATAGCTGTTAACCAGGCTCAAACTGACCTGCAACATACAGGGCTCATTACGGTCTGTTCAGTTTTGTAGATGACACTCAAAACAATTTTGCAATGTCATGAGTATGACTTCATATCCTATAAACATAATATTTCACAACCACCATCACTAATACAATCTGTAAAGTCTTCAATTTCCTTTCTCTGTGGCTGTATTATTGATTCATTTCCATGTTTACAGGCCCTCTGATCAGCCAAACTTTTTTTCATTAAAGCAAATCAAATGCACAATCCATTCAGATCAGTTTGTTCATGGTGACTTCACAGTATATTATACACTTTTGATCCAGAGTAACTTCCTGTTGACCAATCCCAGAGAAAGCCCGGAGCAACCTAAGATTAAGTGGACACAATAACAAAGTGACAGAGTACAATTGAGATCCCAATAGCTTTTCAACTCATGGCTCACCCCTGCTAACCTACACCTCGGAGTTAAATCTTCCATGCTTTCTTATCCGCTGTATATTTAGCCATTATATTACTTTAGAGATGTATTAGATATGAAATAATAGTCTGGCAGCACAGAAAAGCCTGTCACCTTAAAAGGTCGTGGCAGATCAGGGCGTGTGTAGCGCAGGTAGATGAGGCCGACCACTGCCACCCCGATGAACAACCAGCGCAGGAAACTCATGAAGTTTAGCAGGCTGTAGATGTCCCCTAGGAACAGGATCAGTATTGTGATCGGATACTGAAAGGAACACAACACAAGAAACGTGCATGAATAATACATACATGTGTTAATGTACATATGTAGAGTTAGTCAAAATTGTTAGCCCTGCTGTGAATTTTTTTCTTTTTCAAATATTTCCCAAATGATGTTTAACAGAGCAAGGAATCTTTCACAGTATTTCCTATAATGTTTTTCTTCTGAAAAAAAGTCTTATTTGTTTTATTTCGGCTAGAATAAAATCAGTTGTTTTGTTTTTTTAAATTCATTATAAGGTTAATATTATTAGCCTACTTAAGCAATATTTTTATAATTGTCTACAGAACAAACCATCATTATACAATGACTTGCCTAATTACCCAAACCTGCCTAATTAACCTAGTTAAGCCTTTAAATGTCACTTTAAGCTAAATACTAGTATCTTGAAAAATATCTAGTTAAATATTATGTATTGTCATCATGGCAAAGATAAAATAAATCAGTTATTAGAAATTAGCTATTAAAACTATTATGCTTAGAAATGTGTTGATTTTTTTCTTTCTTTCCGTTAAACAGAAATTGGGGAAAAAAATATACAGGGGCTAATAATTCTGGAGGGCTAATAATTCTGACTTTAACTGTATATCTGTTAATACTGATAAATAACATTGGGTTTTTTTATTATTTAAAATAAGCAAGTACAATGTATTTTTTTTTTGCATAAGAAATTATTTCTAATGCCCTTTTTCTGTCATTTTAAATGGTTGAAGAACTGAGAAACCAAAATTCCCTTGATCATTTGACTTAGAAAAACATCCTGTAAAGCTTCAGAACTCAAAACCTTCTTGTTAGTCTAGCAACTAATATTGATGGCAGTCTACCAAAATGTCTCAATGCCTACTTCTGTACACTGCCTGTTTAGTTCCACCCACTAAAGTAAATAGTGAAGGAGTGAAATTATGCACTCGGGCTGCACAATAAATCGAAATGAAATTGCTCCAAAAAAGCATGGCTCTGAGATCAGTAGTAAATGTTCTTCGAAGGCCAGGGGTGCTCTTGTGGAAAATATGCCATGCCACAAAGAAGAAACCAGGTAAATCAAACCAAGGATTTGGAGGATTGTCCACATGAACCGAAAGCTGCAATCTTTTTTTTTTTTTGTATTGTGACCCAGAGAAACAGAATATTCAATGAAAAAAACAGTGGGCATGGCTTGTTGAATGCCCATGCGGGCTGAATGAATGAATTAATTAATTAATTAATTCATTCATTCATTCATTCATTTTATTTTCCTCTTAGTCCCTTTATTAATCTGGGGTTGCCACAGTGGAATGAACCGCCAACTTCTCCAGCATATGTTTTACGCAGCGGATGCCCTTACAGCCGCAACCCAACACTGGAAAACACCCATACACTCTTGCATTCACACACATACACTATGGCCAATTTATCTTATTCAATTCACCTATACCACATGTCTTTGGACTGTGGGGGAAACCGAAACACCTGGAGGAAACCTATGCCAACACGTGGAGAACATGCAGACTCCACACAGAAATGCCAACTGACCCAGCTGGGACTCGAACCAGCAACCTTCTTGCTGTGAGGCGATCGTGCTATCCAATGTGCCACCGTGACACCCAAGCTGAATGGATGTATAGTAGTAAAGAAGGCATATCATTCAGAAAGATGATAAAAAGGGTTTAAGAAGAGTTATTTCAACCTAACAGAGGCCTCTTCCTCAACATTTCTGTTTGTTGTCAAAACTGACAGTTGGAGGTGCGTGGTTAACATACTTACCTCAAAATCACATAATCTAAGGATTTAACTGAAAAGAAACTGGTTTTTCGGATTTTAATTTTAGATTACAAGGGCAAACAATTGTTTTTTTTCTTAATGACATGCACAGATAAATTGTTTACCACAAAACTGGCAATGTGAGCTAACAAATTCATATGGTTAGTTTTGACTTCATTTGTACTTTAAATGATTTTATTGATTCAGTGTGACTAATAATCACATAACCTGTCATCTCACCGAAGGATTTACTTCAGACACTCAAATGATTTCATGAAGTGAGTTCAGAGTAAAAATGTCACTGAATGTGGTATTTTACATGCTTTCAGATGTAGCAGCAACACGGAGCAGCAGAACACTGAAAAGCACCACAAAAAGCTATAAAATCGTAAAATGATTATCTTTGATTTCAGACTTAATGATTAAATTGTCTGCAAATTTGTGTAGATTGTTATTGAACTACGGCTCTGTGTGCTAAAAACTGCTGCATCTTAAAACAGAAGCTTTACCCGACTAAAAGGTGATTTTACTTCAATTTTTCAGAAATCGTTGTTATCATTCTGCCCCATAGTGTTAATTTTACCTAAAAACCACAGTCAAACGCATGTTAACATTTGTTTTTGAGCTTTCACAAACAAATAAAGGCTGAAGCACACATTTCCAATGGGCCTGTGTTGAAAAAGGCACATAATGATTCCTTATTGGTTCCTAATTTTGTTTTGCAGCTCTTCAATGATAGCTTTACAAACATTTCAACCTTTTTGAAAATGCTGGTTCAAGTATCCAGCTTCTTTAACCTCTCCATTATGAAAGCCTACTTTGCTCGGATTGATCAGATGGCCCAGTCTGTTGTGATTTAGTCTACTGCTTACAGCGCATGTTGGAAAATGAATGGTCTTTAGCGTGTTTGAGGGCAAGAGAACACATTGTTTCCATGCAACCAATGAAGACCATAGTCCTACAGTACGTTGGTTTGTGCGGCAAAGACTGTAAATAATGACTCATTTCAGACAATTCAGAATCAGTACTTTCTTTTTGGAGACAATAACTCTACTTATTGAGCACTTAGATTGTTTGCAGACCTTTTACATTTACAAACAGCTATACTAAACACTGCTTTAAAAATATATATTTCTGAGAAAAGCATAAAAGGGGTATTTTATAAGTAGCAAATAAGGACATATTAATGTATATATTTTCCTGTTAATTTTTGGATATCTCAAGATTGTGAAATCATTTATTTTGAAGCTTTGAAATGTGTATATAGAAACTGGTTGCCATTATAGTAATGTTTTGTATGAACAATGATACTTGAAACCCTGAATGTGTGGACAGATAGAAAGCAGCAAATGGTTTTGTTCAGCTGAATAGGTATATCGGTACAGGTGACCATTGAGAGGTACATGTGTCTGTGTGTGTGTATGTGTGTGTGTGTATGACTCACCAGGACAATCACAGCAGGTAATGGCGTGTGTCGGCGTATGTGAATCATAGAGAGAACTTCAGGAAGCTGACCTTCTCGAGAGGCCACAAAGAACATTCTGTGAAAGAGAAACACAATGTTAAAACATCCACTGCAGAATACAAAAAAGACCCACAATATAGTTGATATTCTGAAACCTTGAAGGATCTTCATTGATGCTTAAGGCTAAAAAGGTGTAAAAGTCTAAACCACTGAACTGTTTCATCAATTACAAGCAATAATAGAGGGTATATTTTTAAAACCAACAGAGCATATTAAATGCAAGTAAAGTACTTGCTTTAGTGTTTTACTTTAACAGTTTTTTTGTGAATATATCACATTGTGGGTAAAATGAAACGGCTTACTTGTTCTGAATTACTGTTATATAAAGATTTAAAATACATAAATTACAATTTAATAAGTATTTTGGGGATGCTCTGTGATCCTTAAATATAGTATTTTAATATGTCATCAATTGATTTGTGTTCCAAATATGTGAGAGAAGATTTAATTAAGTTTATAATCTATTGTTAAACTTAATGACATTTCTGTCTTCTGTAAATCATGTTAAACATGATACCGCATACTTTTTTCCTCAAAAATTTAAAAATTAAAAAATAAAAATAAGAAGGAATAATAAACAGGGCACATTGTAAAGGGATAGTTTACCCCATAATTAAAAATCATGTCATAATTTACTCACCCTTTACTTGTTTCAAACCTTTTTGAGTTTCTTTCTTCTGTTAAACACAAAGGAAAATATTTGGAAGAATGTTGGAAACCTGTAACCATTGATTTACATAATGTTTGTTTTTCCTACTATGGAAGTCAATGGTTACAGGTTTTCGGCATTCTTCAAAATATCTTCTTTTGGGTTCAACAGAATAAAGACACTCATATAGGTTTAAAACTACTTGAAAGTGACTAAACAGTAAGGCTTTTTGGTGAACTGTCTTTTTAATATGTGAAAAAACTTTTTTTATCCTTAAAATTGTTTTTGTTTTTTAATGTATAATGGGGGACAGCAAGAAGGTCACTGTTTCGAGTCCCAGCTGGGCCAGTTGGCATTTCCTTGTGTGTTCTCGTGGGGTTTTTCCGGGTGCTCCGGTTTCCCCCACAGTACAAAGACATGGAGTATAGGTGAATTGGATGGACTAAATTGGCAGTAGTGAACGAGATTGTGTGTGAATGTGTGAGTGTATGGGTATTCCCCAGTACTGGGTTGTGGCTGTAAAGGCATCAGCTGCGTAAAACATGCTGGTTCATTCCACTGATAAATAGGGGACTAAGCCTAAGAAAAATGAATGAATGAAAATGACTTTTGCCATTTATTTTTGCCTATTCCCACAAATATACCAGTGTAACTAAAGAGTATTTTGTGTTGCAAGGTCCAAGCTCCAATGTGTAATGAATCTGTATGAATAATTTGTATGAATCGGCTTATGAACTGTTGATGGTTTGGCTTAGAGGGTGGACGATTTTGTACCAGCTATTGTACATATCACAGGTGTAAAATCCAGTTCCTGGAGGGCCGCAGCTCTGCACAGTTTAGTTAAACCCTAATTAAACACACCTGATCAAACTAATTGAGTCCTTCAGGCTTGTTTGAAACCTACAGGTAAGGGTGCTGAAGCAGGGTTGAAACTAAACTGTGCAGAGCTGTGGCCCTCCAGGAACTGGATTTGACACCTGTGGTCCATATGAATGCATTTTTCACAAGAGTTATTACACTAAAAACAGATACTCCAAAATTCATTAATATTGCTTCCTAGTTTTTTTTTCTTTTGATTGACATTACAAATCAGACAAATTGAGGCTTAAAACTGGGACACACACCTTGAGATGGCAAACAGACATCCGTTCATGGATCCGAAGCAAGACAGAGCTACAAAAATGGGAACTGCGTATGAGAAGTTTCCCATCAACTTCTCTGCAAAAGTCTGTTGGGGATTGAAAGAGAGAGAAAGAGAGAGAAAAAGGTGGAAATAAATATAAAAACAACATTGATCTTCAGTTTTGAGACTTGTTGGTGTTTATGTAATAATCAGTGCAGTGAAAAGGCTTTAAATTTTCCGTAAGAATGAGCTTAGAGACGCACGCAAAGTGCCATAGATGAATGCATTACAGACGTCTAACAAGATGAGAAAGCTTTTAGTATTTCAGAGCCTAGCAGGAGATCTCTGCGCACGGATCCTGCTGCTGTCAGTTATTTGTGAGAGATATATGATTACTCCAGCAGAGAAACAGACAGGCATTTAGAGCCACTGGCTTTATGTAATCACATTTACTTTGCTGTGGAGGAAGGTGTCGACTGTTACAGTCATCACTGCAAATAGCTTGAACTCATTTATAAAACCGGTATCCTTTTCTATCTCTCTCTTCTTTTTAAATGATCCAGTTAGTGCTGCTACATGAAAAACCATTAGGATCTCAGATTTTGCCGCTACCGTTGTTAATGAAGAAGTCTAAAGAGAGGGAATGACCTACCACAGCTACAGCGTTAGAGGCTAACAGCTCGTCTGCTGACATCACGGTGTAATACGCCACGTTTGTCAGTGTGTAACAGATCATTACTATCACCATGGAGATGCAGATGGCAAGAGGCACCGTCCTGGGGAAGGGAAATTAACACTTAAGTCATCACTGTCGTTTGGTTTTCAATGCAAGAAACAGCTGAATTAAACCATCAAAACACTTCCATTTTGTGTAATATCCAATCACTAACCTCTCAGGATTCTCCACCTCCTCAGTCACGAAATTCAAGTAAAACCTTTAAGAGGCAAAAAACCAAAAAGAATGTCTTCAAAGATTGTATGGGCATTATGAGACTTGTGTGGAATTAGAAGGTGGGCTCACCAGCCGGCATAAGCATACATCCCGGAGTAGAAAGCAAGAGGAAGTCCTGCCAAATGTGCTGTGTTGACTTCAAATGCATTCTCAAAGTTTTTGGTCTCCCCTGTAACCAGTGGTAAATTAGTAGCATTATACATTGTAAAAAAAAAAAAAAAGAAGAAAAAAAGAAAAGTTGACTCAACTTAAAATTGTAAGGCAACTTGCTGCAGAGCTTTTTGAGTTGCCTCAACTTAAATTGAGTCAAGTGTAGTACTTGGGTTAAAAGTTGAGTCAACTCAAAAAAAGCTGTGCAGCAAGTTGCCTTACAATCACTCACAGTGTAGTAGACTTAATGTTGTCTTTAATTTTGTGTCCTGACCCAAATTCTTTGATGAACATTTTATAATTTCATAACTTTATCTTACATAAAATAATAACTTAATACACAATGAGCCAAAATATGTTCAGCTGTTTAACTACTACAATGGACATTGCAATAATTCTGACTATTCATATATAACTATAGATTTTTTTTCACATTATATTTACATTCAAACTTCTATTGTTGACATTTTTGAATTAAGCTTTGAATGCAGTCATCATATTTAATGATATACATATGGTAGCTCAGTGGTTAGCACTGTCGCCTCACAGCAAGAAGGTCACTGGTTTGAGCCAGTACCAGTCAGTAGGCATTTCTGTGTGGAGTTCTTCCTGTGTTCGCCTGGGTTAAATGCACTATAGGTAAATTGAATAAGCTAAATTGGCGGTAGTGTATGTGTGTGAACGTGAGAGTGTATGGGTGTTTCCCAGTACTGGGTTGCGGCTGAAAGAGCATCTGCTGTGTAAAACATATGCTGGAATAGTTGGTGGTTCATTCTGCTGTGGTGACCCCTGATAAATAAAGGGACTAAGCCGAAGGAAAATTAATGAATGAATATATCAACGTATAAATACTCAGAACTGTTTCGTGTTTTGTAATTTTAATAAAATAACAATGTCCAAATAATATATACACATATTTAGGAAAAGTCAGAGTATTATAGTTATGTGACCCTAGACCACAAAAGCATAAGGGTCATTAATTAGAGATTTACAGTATACATCAACTAAAGCAAATGAATAAATAAGCTTGTACATATGGATTAAGTCATGGCCATATTTAGCTGAGATGCAACTATTTGAAAATCTGCAATATGAGGCTTTAAATAAATCTAAATATTGAGAAAATTCTAAAGTTTTTTATTTTTTATTTAAGTTCTTAGAAATACACATTACCACTCAGAAATTAAATGTTAATACATTTTCTTCATAGAAACAACAAGATCTTTATGTGGAATTATAATAAAATAATAAAATGACTAAGATAATAAAATGACTTTTGGGGTGGCACGGTGGCTGAGTGGTTAGCACTGTCGCCTCACAGCAAGAAGGTCAATGGTTCGAGTCCCGGCAGGACCAGTTGGCATTTCTGTGTGGAGTTTGCATAATCTCCCCGTGTTCGTGTGGGTTTCCTCTGGGTGCTCAGGTTTTCCCCACAGTCCAAAGACATGTGCTCTAGGTGAATTGGATAAACAAAATTGGCCGTAGTGTGTGAATGAGTGTGTATGGGTGTTTTCCAGTACTGGGTTGTGGCTGGAAGGGCATCCGCTGCGTAAAACGTATGCTGGAATAGTTGGTGGTTCATTTCGCTGTGGCGACTAAGCCTATGGAAAATAAATGAATGAAAATGACTTTTGCCAAAAAAAAAAAAAGTGTTAATTCTAGTGTTAATACAAGACAGAGCTTAATATGTGGCCTTGTTAGGACACAAAATTTATATTTGCTTCACCCATAACTGGCCATAAAGTTTTGGCTCATCAGTATTCTTGCTGACCCCCAAACTTTATAACAGTGGTGAATATGATGAAAAATATACAATCCTAATGCCTAATGATATAAATACCTTTGAAAAGTTGGTATAATCCGGGAACAATGATAATGGCAATGGCGAGCAGCTTGCTGAATGTGAGGAAGATCTGGAGTCTGGCAGTCCAGCTTACACTCATGCTGTTTAGATACATTACTATAGCTGCAAAGAAGAGAGATATACAGTAACACATGTTAAATATTGCACACATAAAACCAGGCTCTATTTATCCACTGTAATCAATCAGCATTGGCTCAAACTTACTGATTCCAATGGCGGTAGCCAGTTTAATTGCCGTTTCAGGAACTCCACATGGCATGAAGATGGGCTCTAAAATGTAGCGGCCAAATGCCAGAGCGATCACAGCCAAACCTGCGGGTCTTCAAGATGAGAAAATGAGCTCTGAGCACTTAGTGTACGGCGCCGAACATCTTGTAATCACTCATAAAACACCAGTGTTCCAAAGTGAAGTAAAAGCTGTTTTAATACTGGGAAAAATCATGATTGTGCTAGATCTTATGTTGCATTTGCTATCCCTGGTTCCTTTTAGGCATTCTGTTGATAATAAGTAACATATCCAATTGCATGTCAACTGACTATCATTAGAGTATGTCTGTGTGATATGTTATTGCTTTAATAGACAGTCTGCTGACTAAAAGTAACTGTTGTCAACATACTGTCTACTAATACTGTACTTGGGGACCATCAAATAAAGTGCTAGCAGATATTAAATGGATAGTTCATTCAGAAATATAAATTCACTCACCATCAAGTGGTTTCAAAACTTTTTACATTTATTTTTTTCTGTTTAGCTAAAATAAAATATTTCAAAGAACGTTGGAAACCAATAGCCATTGACATCCATAATAAGAAAAACAAATAAAAATCTTCAAAATATCTTCTTTTGTGTCCAACAGAAGAAAGAAAAACAGGTTTGTGACAAGTGAGGCGTGAGAAAATGATGACATCATTTTAAATTTATGGCTGAACTATCCCTTTAAGAAGACAGTCTATGCATATAACTGTTAGTTGACATAATGCCAGGTGTAAATAGGGCCTATATTTTGCATTAAGACAAATGTATGTAATTAGATCACTAGAGAATAAGACTTAATACAGGTGTAAACATGGACCAAAATGTTTTAACTTGATGCTTTGACAACTACTAGATGTACAGTAGTTTAGTTGAAGTGCTTTTTTTATTATTTAAATGGTTGAATATATTTGAACAGCCACACAAGACCAGCTAGACTCCCACCTACTGACCTGAAATGTTATAGTTTTGGAATGTGTTTTGAGAAAGTTCTTTAAAAGAAGGTACAGAATTCAACCTTTGCAGCATTGTAGCAAAACATGTGGATTATAGTCAATATTACAATTACCATCTACATCATTATTCATACGCTCGTTTTCCCTTCTTTGCTTTTTAAATCAAATATCTCAAGTTCTTTCATTCAGTAGTAATCATCTGTGACACTTAAAGCTTCCTCAAAACTTTTATGTGACCCTGGACCACAAAACCAGTCTTATATTGTGCTGGTATATTTTTATATAATAACCAAAAATGCATTGTATGAGTCAAAAATATATATTTTTCTTTTATACCAAAAATGTGTCTGTCAAGATTATGTTCCATGAAGACATTTAGTAAGTTTCCTACTATAAATATATTCAAATTCAATTGGTGAATTGAATAGTATGCGGTAAAAAAATGCTGTGTTGTACACAATCAATCTGTGTTGGGACAACATAATTGCATTAAGTCAACATTTTACAGATTTAAGTGGATGGGACATAAAACAATTAAGTTGTCACAAAAAAATCTAGAATTGTGTTGTTTCACCTCATTTTAAATAATAAGTTTGAACAAACAGCAAACATCATTTTAAGAGTAAATTGTTTACTGTGCAGGGCCATAGGCTACAGAATGTCTGAAGTAAAGTAGCAAAGTCAAATTTGAATAAGTTTGAATAAGTCAGACTTTACTCTTCATGGTATTGTGATTACATATGAATCCAGCCCTTGATCCTTTGCGTGAGAGTCTCCATGATGGTTCGCTCATTGCCACAAAGCACTTCATCTCTGTTTTTTTTTATTCTATACTGTAGCTACTACTAAAGGCCAGCAGTAATAGTGAGCAGTAGCCTTCATCAGGGAGAGTTTGCTTGTGTTTATTTGCGGCGTTGCACGGATTGCGTTTGTTTATTCTGGCAGTGCTCCAGAGACTCGACTATGAAGACGGAGGATGAATGAGGATTTACTGACCTTATGGCAATCATGTCGGCCCACAATCGCACAAAAGCCACTTGTGGACCAAATGCCTCCAGAATGTACGTGTAATGACCACCAGACTTTTTAATGCAGGTACCCAGCTCAGCATACGATAAAGCTCCTGAAAGGGACAAAGGAAAGAACTAGTCAGGAAAAAAAAAATGAATACCTTTATACGTTAGAAAAATGAGGGGATAGTGACTGGACAATGGCCAGTGTTGGAAAGTGAGTGGCATGACTATTCAGGAAGGTGGCAAGATTTCTACAACACCTCCAAAGCAACCCTAAAGGCACATGGTTAAGTCAGTTCATTACCACCATCTGTTTGCTCTCTGAGAGGTCAAGCTCTTTACAGCTCTATGCATTTTAATGTTTTAATGAATACTCGGTTCCAATCAAAGCCCTTCTTCACTCGCAGCCCTTGACTCTTCTGAGCTTCAAAATGCAAATGTAAAGAGAGCTCTAAAATACATGGAGAGTTCACAATGCAGATTTGAAGTCTCTCTGAGAGAAATTGTGGATGAATGGACAGTTTTTTGTTTTTTTTGAACGGCGGCTCAGCTTTTCTTCAAAGCCTGCGGGCTGCTGCACACAAAGGAAAGCTGACAAGTGTGAAATGACTCCTGACATACACATGAATAAACACACTGTCAAACAATGCTCTTCTTATACACAAACTAATTCTTCTTCGACACCCGTCAGCCTCCGCGGTGTCAGACTGTGCTCTCCTCAGCATCAAAGTGCAACGTAAGACAATATCGGCCTCAATCAAGCACGGATGCACACATTACGCATTAGAGAGGTCATGAGTCAAGGTTCTTCATGCATAACGTGGGTTTTTTTCTTAGTGACTATCAGCAAAACCTTTAGTCCTTAGTAATGCATTGATTTTTTGAACCCTTGTGTGCTGTTGGGGATGTTTTCATCCACTCTGGAGGGATTTTGAGTCTTAATTTGGCACCAACTTTCTCTGTGTTTCAGCAAGTGGAATGATTTTTTTGGTGACAAATCTTATTTTGACACATATTTTGGGAAAATGCTTTGAAAACAATACACTCTGGGCAAATTGACTACCCCTTCATTATGTTGGTGGCTGTTTTTTGCCCCATTGACTTCCATTATAATGACATTTTTTTGATTGCAAAGCCATGACACCATATAATCATGCATTCTTGATTGTTGCTGGTTTTCCCTGTTGGGAAGAGAAAAAATGTTTAATCTTTACTGTTGATCATCAGTTGCAGTGCAACAAAAACATAGTTTCTGCCTTCTATTTGGAGTATAGTGTGCGTGCGTGCGTGCGTGCGTCCGTGCGTGCATGCGTGCGTGCGTGTGTGCGTGCGTGCGTGCGTGGGTGCGTGCGTGTGTGTGTGTGTGTGTGAGAGAGAGAGAGAGAGAGACCTTTCCACACTTATCTTGATATGTCTGAGAAAATCAAAATAAGCAGCTCAGATCTCAGAACATAGTAATTATAGTTACTAGTGTACATAGTGTATTTATGCACGCACACTATAATCTGTTGTTTCACTCCATAGAACTCCATATAAAAGCCAGAAACTTTTTTGCACAGGCCTATCGAAAGGGTTAATGCTGCCAACTGATGATCAACAGTAAAAATTACACATCTTACCTCTAGCGATAACAATCAAGAATGCATGATTATATGGTGTCATAGCTTTGCAATCAAAAAATGTCATTACAATGGAAGTCAATAGGTCAAAAACAGCCACGAACATAATGAACGGGTAGTACATTTGAACAGTACACAAGGGTTAAGTAGTGTTTATAGTGAAGCTAATGTCAGAAATAAAAGTACAAATGTTCAACATGAACACATTTGTATGTAGGTTATATAATGGTAACTTTAATACATAAAGTGTACAAACTAGTATCTAACAAGTAAAAACATGCACCTTTTGAAAAGGAGACACCCTACTTATACGTTTATTTAATATACTTTAATTATCTGTAGTGCATGTATATGTAGAAATTAACTATGAATATATGCACACATAAATATATACACATTGTCACACCCTCTGCACGTTCCATCAGCCCCAGTCACCATTCACAGTCACCATCCACTACACACCGCACACAATCACCCGATTACTAATCACGTACACCTGCTCCAGTCATCACCCACGCACTACATAAGCCCACTCCACTTGTTCACTCTTCGGCTGGAATCGTCGTTGGATGGTCATCTCTTCCTTGTGCTCTTCCTGATCCTCCTATGAACTCATCTGCTCGTCTACACACCATCGAGACTAACTCCTGTTACCAGTTTGCTCGAAACCGAAGGGAAGTGACTATTTGTTTCACCTAAGACTGTGTACTCTCGTATTGCCACTCGCACCCTGTGCGAAGATATCCTTGTGTGACCGAGACACACATATACAAACAATAGTAATAAATGGAGCATTTTAACACATGGTTGCCCATTAATTACCAGTCATCCATATTTGTGGTTCACATGTGTTTTCCATGTATTTATCCTTTCAACTTTTGAGCCGTTGATTTCTGAGCTGACAGGTGTTTATCAAAGTCACTTTTATTGGCAGTTTGAAACAATGCATTGTACAATAATAAAATGGTTAAAATAACAGAAAGAAATGCTGTTTAATACAATATATTGTTTTAAAATACTAAACATGTCAATAATGTCACATCAACACATTTTATTTTGACAAAGGATTGCTAGTCAGCATACAATAGATTATATATTATGCCAAATTATACTTTATGACTGGTTGTGGGGTATTTTTTTATACTTCATTTTGGGGAAACGATTAATATGACTCAGAGTTGCCTAATTTGTCTATGTAATTTTGCAATGTAAGCAATGATCAACATTACATTTACTGTCTGAACACACAGCTTTGTCCTCAGTACTGTATTTTAAAATAGGCATACTCATTCTTCTAAATGTGATAACAATCATTTAGTTAATGCCTTAATAAATAAATAAATAAATAAATAAATAAGAGCATAATATGTAGATTTTCAGTATAGTTATTGTGAGTGTGTTCATGACAAACAAGCTTTTAATTATTATTATTTATTTATTTGTTGTTTTTTTTGTAAATAAAGACTTAAGTTTCTCTGTTCCTCACACTAAGCTACTATAAAATTTCTTTAGGAAATTTTCGTCAGACTTTTTTTGGGGGGGGGGGGGTCATTTTTTGACTGTTGTCTCCATTTACTTTCATTGAGTGGAAGAGAACAGCTGGGACCTGCAGAGGTTATTCATTATCGTGCTTTGGAAATATGTTTGGAATGTCAAGAGGCTGAATAAATGATAATAGAATATTTCTCTGAGTCAACAAAGGCCATGTACATTGAGTAGCCAAATTCACAACTGAACAAACTCATGGAAAACTCAGGTAGCGACAGCATTTTGCTTAGTGTATATTGAACACATTGTTAATGATGTATTTAAACATCTATCAGTGATGTGTCTGTCTTCTTAATGTGCGATTGTGGAAACACATACAATCCTTGACTTATTCACGTTCCCAGATCTTGCTGAAAAGAAATATGGAACGGGAATAAGTCTATAATTAAGGTTAATAAATACAAATACCTTATATTGTATTTAAGACAGGACTATATTGTGACTCAAAACTCCCACTTTAATAACTTGATTGCTTATTGGGCCAAACACAAAAGTGCTTATAATTAATGAACATGAGAAGACTGCAATAAAGACTGTACTTTTTGTTAAAGTTTTATTTATTTATTTATTTATTTATTTATTTATTTATTTATTTATTTATTTATTTATTTATGTATTTATTTATTTATTTATTTATTTATGTATTTATTTATTTATTTATTTATTCTGTTAATTTGAAACAAAAAAAGATTTTGATTTCATATGTTAGGTTTAATTAACAATAATGGTTATGGATTATATTCAATCCCAAACAAGTCATCGGTCATTGTAACATTGTAAAATCATCAAGATTTGACCCATTAATACTATAGGACTATTTATTTTTTTATTTTTTTATTTATTTGTATTTGTTTTAGTAAGTTATATTGGCTGTTGAGTGATAATTTAGTGCATTCACTCCAGCATTTAAAGCCTGTATGATGAAACAGTGTCTGTGCGTGGCTTTAAGAACACTCATCTTCCTGTTTGTAAAGTGATGTGTCCTAATGAATGGCTATGACGTTAGAGGTGCTGTGAGGTAAACCCCAGTTTCAAAACCACAAACAAATGGTTAAGTCAGCGTCTGTACAATTCCTCAAATTCCAATTAAAATGCAACCGTGGGTTCTATCAGGAACCAAGAAGCCGATTGTTCCAGACGTGTGGGTGAAATATTTAGGCCATTTATTGAAGTTTGCAATATGTGTGGAAAACAATACGAGAGCATGTGCAAATTAAAGAGATAGTTCTCCAAAAGTGTTGAAAATGTTGTCAGTTTACTCACTCTTTACTTGTCTGACAGTCTTTATTCTGTTAAACACAGAAGAAGATATTTAGAAAAATGTAACCTGTAACCATTAACACTATTTAATTTTCTACTATGGAAGTCAAGGGTTTTCAGCCTTCTTCAAAATATCACCTTTAGTGTTTAGCAGACGAAAGAAACCATATAGGTATCTCTTTAATACACTCAAGCATGCATACACTGAAAAAAATGATTCAATATAGTAAAAAATGTACTTATGTTCAACTTAATGTGTTTGTTTAAATTCAGCCCATATAAATAGTTTGCAACCACTTACCTTAAAAATGTAGTAAATCCAATGAATCATTTTTTTGTGTGTATGTACTATATCTATATGTATTTGACACTCACCAAAAAGAGACAGAATCCCACATGCGACCCACACCACCAGTGACATTCCCACACTGCCCGAGTTCTGCAATATTCCCTTGGGAGAGATGAATATTCCTGCTCCAATGATCGTCCCAATGATGATGGAGATACCTCGGAGCAGGGTCACCTTCTTACGCAGCTCCACTTTCTCCTTCGGGGGTTCTCCATTTGATTCGAGAGGCTCTTTCTCTCCAAAATTACTCGGAGTTGGATCCCCATTGGGATGGGGAACTGACACAGTCCTTCTGGGCATCTTGTTCGCTCACTCAGTAGCGCACACACATTGACTCGCAGTGCCACATGAGAGGCCTGACTGGAAGGTGTTCTCACAGCTCAAAGTAAAGCAAACTTCTGATACGCCGTGACAAGTCTAAACAAATACAATGCTTAGTGGCTTCTCCCTCCTCTTTTTTTTGTTTCTCTCTCTCACTGGGCTTTTTAATGTCTTCAACACTCCCCTTTTTCTGCTTTATTGTTCCTCTTTTTTATGTTGTCCTGTAATTTACAGTGCAATGTGTGTGAGCGAAGGGGGCGTTTCTGATTGTGGTTAGTTTAGCCCAGAGTCATGATGCTTCAGCAATAGTATCCTGTTCTCATCTTTCCTCATGCGACATGCATATCACACACAAAGACATCCGGCGCTCACTTTACACACTCACTGTTTTCTTTCGTTCTTTCAAAGGCCTGTTGCACTTGTTACAGACGTGTTCTGATTAGCAAGTGAGTGGCGGATGGGAGATAACAGACTCTTCTTTCCAGGATTGCGGAACTTCTTTTTTTTTTGCATACTTAATGTTGACACAGGGAATGAAACTGAATCTAGGTCAAAATACGTGGTGGTGATGGTTACTGTATGTGTGTGTGTGTGTGTGTGTGTGTGTGTGTGTGTGTGTGTGTGTGT
>CAIGQW010055024.1:15982658-15995297 GCA_903798125.1 Danio choprae | reverse complement strand
GTGTGTGTGTGTGTGTGTGTGTGTGTGTGTGTGTGTGTGTGTGTGTGCAGACAAAGCCATTCCAGTCAAGCCTGATACAGTGTTCTGTAAATACGACGGAGGCAGGCTGATGTAACATTACATCAGATCAGCCCGGGCAGTGTTGTAAAACCCTATGTTGTAAAATCATCACTTGTGCAAGTTTTTTTTGGAACATAGCCCAATTTTTTAGACCCTGACATATCTCAGCAAAATATGTTTGACTCAGTATTTACTATTGGAGTCATTATGATGTGCAAAAACTGATGACCCATTGCTACAATTTTATAATTTTTACTGTGTAATCTGTTAATTTACTTAATTTACTACTAATATATACACACACACAGACACACACTCACCGGCCACTATTTTAGGTACGCCTGTCCAACTGCTCATTAACGCAAATTCCTAATCAGTCAATCACATGGCAGCAGCTTAATGCATTTAGGCATGTAGACATGGTCAAGACGATCTGCTGCAGTTTAAACCGAGCATCAGAATAGAGAAGAAAAGTGATTTAAGAGACTTTGAATGTGGTATGGTTGTTGGTGCCAGATGGGCTGGTCTGAGTATTTCAGAAACTGCTGATCTACTGGGGTTTTCACACACAACCATCTCTAGGGTTTACAGAGAATGGTCCGAAAAATAGAAAATATCCAGTGAGCGGCAGTTCTGTGGGCACAAATGCCTTGTTGATGCCACAGGTCAGAGGAGAATGGCCAGACTGGTTCGAGCTGATAGAAAGGCAACAGTAACTCAAATAACCACTCGTTACAACTGAGGTATGCAGAAGAGAATCTCTGAACGGACAACACGTCGAACCTTGAGGCGGATGGGCTACAGCAGCAGAAGACCACACCGGGTGCCACTCCTGTCAGCTAAGAACAGGAAACTGATGCTACAATTCGCACAGGCTCACCAAAATTGGACAATAGAAGATTGGAAAAACATTCTTGATTTCTGCTGCAACATTCGGATGGTAGGGTCAGAATTTGGCGTCAACATGATGAAAGCATGAATCCATCCTGCCTTGTATCAACGTTTCAGGCTGGTGGTGGTGTAATGGTGTGGGGGATATTTTTGGCACACTTCCATTGTGTCAACGCCACAGCCTACCTGAGTATTTTTGCTGACCTTGTTTATCCCTTTATGACTTCCAGCAGGATATCTCGCCATGTCATTAAGCGCAAATCATCTCAGACTGGTTTCCTGAACATGACAATGAGTTTACTGTACTCAAATGGCCTCCACAGTCACCAGATCTCAATCCAAGAGAAAGCACCTTTGGCATGGTAGAATGGGAGATTCGCATCATGGATGTGCAGCCGACAAATCTGCAGCAACTGCGTGATGCTATCATGTCAATATGGACAAAAATCTCTGAGGAATATTTCCAGTACCTTGTTGAATCTATGCCACAAAGGATTATGGCAGTTCTGAAGGCAAAAGGGGGTCCAACCTGGTACTAGTAAGGTATATCTAGGTGTACCTAATAAAGTGGCCGGTGAGTTTACATATTTAAAGGTTTTCTTTCTGTGTCAACTTATGAAGTGCACTTTTTAAGCTTTAGTTAATCTCAAAGTGAATATCAGTAGTAAATCAGGGTTAATGCGCCAAATATTGCTTTCTTAACTCTAAAAATAAATATAACATTTTGAAAAGATGACACCTTTTTGTTATTTTATCCAATAAAAAACTCTACATGACAACATTTGTATTGTGTCACCACCAGTAGTTTAAAGAGAGAGAAATGGAAACCACAAAAAGACACCATGAAAGTAAATAAATAAATACATCTTATACAGTCCCAGACCAATTTTGAACAACTGACCCCAAAAACATGCCCTCGGTCAGTCCTTGAACGTGTTTGATGTGCTGGTAAGAGGAAAGTGAGAACGATATTCTCAAGAAAACATCTCTACTGCACAGTCCAATAAACTATAATACGATGAGGGAGGAGAACAGATCATCATGGGACAGAAAGAGTCAACAGAACAAGAACATGTATCATGGAAAAGCTGCGCATTTCTAACAGTATGCAACAGCAGCGTGACATAGAGGTATTCCCATACTGTGTGCATGTATCTTGGTGTGTTTGGGTTATTTTTTTACTTTTGAAGCTATGCAGGATATTTGTACTGTCATTTATTCACACTGTAAAAAAAAAAAATTCTTACTTGAGGTTTTTATCTGGTTTCTAGTCCAAATATCTAAAAAATACTTTAATCAAGAAGCATTTACTAGACGAGTAAAGAACATTGTTTTCTTTTTAGAAATAATAAGTCAAAATTAAGTGATTTTTTTGTCCTTACAACAAGCTCAATTATCTGCCAGTTGGGTAAATAGTCTTATTAAACAAGATTATTTTACTATTTCATTAGTAGATTATTTAGCATTTTTTAAAGAAAACAACTAAAAGAATTTTGACTTTTGACTTAAAACAAAACAAAAGTTGTTTACTTAAATTTTAGAAATAATTCTAGAAATTGCTTCTAGATTTAAGAATTTTTAGATATTTGGACTACAAACAAATAGCAGCACAGTGGCTCAGTTGTTAGCACTGTCGCCTCACAGCAAGAAGGTTGATGGTTTGAGTGCCGGCTGCACCAATTGGCATTTCTGTGTGGAGTTTGCATGTTCTTCCCGTGTTTGCGCGAGATTCATCCAGGTGCTCCGGTTTCCCCCACAGACCAAAGAAGCGGTATAGGTGAATTGGATGAACTAAATTGGTTGTAGTGTATGAGTGTGTGTGTGTGAATGTGAGAGTGTACGTGTGTTTCCCAGTACTGGTTTGTGGCTGGAAGGTCATCCACTGCGTAAAACATGTACCAGAATAGTTGGCGGTTCATTCCACTGTGGTGAACCCTGATAAATAAGGGACTAAGCCGAAGGAAAATGAATGACTACAAACAAGACAAAAGAATGAAAAACATTTTTATTGCAGTGCATTTCCAAACCTATGATTGTTCTTTATCTCAGTGCAAAAAACTGTAGTCTATTCTGAAGAATGTGGATTTTTAGAAACAGAACAAGTTTCGGTTGCTGTTGGGTTTTATTAAAAATTTAGACATTCTTTAAAATATCTCCATTTTAAGTTCCATGGAAGAAACACCAGGTTTGGCTTGAGAGTGAATAAATAAAAATTATTCACTGAAAATCTTACATCCATCCATTCTTTGGCTTAGTCCCTGATTTATCAGTGATTTGCCACAGCGAAATGAACCACCAATTACTCTGGCATACGCTTTATGCGGCGGATGCCCTTCCAGACACAATCCAGCATTGAGAGTAATTATAAATGAGTAATAATCCAGTCAATTAGTCGAATTGCCTTAATAGTTAATAATAAAACAAACTCATCATTGTATTTAACATCTTTGAAAGTATTTTGAATCACTATTATGATATTTTGTACAGTATATTAAGGTGTTTTCATACAATTTTTCACTCCCCTCTCTTTCATTATATTGAAAAGTGGTTTGAACAACACGAGGGTGAACTTTCTTTTCATTTTTTTTATTGAGTGAACTTTCTCCTCCTCTCTTCAATATAAGTTACTTTATGGTTTATATTTGCAAGTATTAGCGCAGCAAAGCCCTCGTAACGGCCTCTGAAAAGTAAGCCAGAGGATGCGGTCCACATATTAAGGTATCCTTCATCTGTATTTCAGGCTGGCTGCAGGGCAGAAATGTGAAGGAGGTTAAGTGAACGTCTCTCTGTAGCATCATTCAGAGATGAGAGGGAGAAGCAAGTGAGGGATCAAGCCCATCTTCTGCCTGAATACGGTGGAATCTGCCTATATAAAGGAGGCCCCAGGCATGTATCCAAACATCCTTTAATCTCTCTTTCTCTCTCTTTCTCTATGTGTGTGTGTGCTGCGTGTCAGCCTGTGTTTTCAGCTTGAGCAGTGAGGCCTAAGGGAAGGCCTGTGGGAAAGTTATCTCCTTCTTTTTTGCACTCATCCGTTCTACCAGAAGCTTTGACCAGACTAACCGAAGTTAATGATCAGGAACACTCCAGGATCTATTTCAACAATGATAGAGTTCATCAAGTTCCATAATGATGTCAGAAGCCCATTACCATAACAAACCGGTGTGCAGTTGTTGCTGTTTAAAGCTGTTTGGCAGTAAAATCATAGTCGGAGGCCTCTAGGATGCATCCGAAGTGGTCACAAATTAAATTGAATACAAATGAAAAATAATGCAAAAAATATATAATAAAATATAAAATAATAAAAAAAAACAAATGGAATAAAAAAGCACAGAATATTGCAACATTTAGCATTTTAGTCCTACCAGAAATCGCTGTCTTATTACGCATCATCTTGCAAAACTAAGTGTACCTATACTGCAAGAGCCATGATATCTCATTCAAAATCAAATGATCTGTGAGTCAAACGATTCATTAATTTGGTAACATTTTATTTTGATGGTTCATTTGAGTATTAGTAGACAGTCTGCTTAATATCTCTCGATACTGCTCTTTCAACAGACATTTAACTGACTATAAGAAACTTTGCAAGTACATGTCAACTTACACTAACCCTAACCCCAACCCTAACCCCAACCTAACAGTCTACTTATAATCTGAGATAATAATATATAAGAAGATGCAATGTAAGTTAAATTTAACAAACGGACCATCAAAATAAAGTGTGACCATTAATTTAGTTTAAATTAGGCTCAGTGAGTCAATAAGAGCTTTTTTTATGATTCTATTTACAGTGGAGTTTGTGAGACATAAGTCATCAAATGGCTTATGACTAACTAGTGCAACTAATAGTAATAGTACTAATGCTAATTTTGTTGTTAAAAATTGTTTGCCTTTATTTACTAGGTCGGAAAAAGTAAGTATATATCAAATAGATTATATTATTGTAATTTTGGGCACATTAGGTTCATCACAAGGTTGCATTAGTTAATGTATTTATAACATGAAAGATAATGAACAATACATTAATTACAGTAACATGTCTGTATGCAACTAATGTTAACAAGCACAGTGCTTGATTTTAATAGTGCATTAGTAAATATGGAACTATGATTAATAAATGCTTTACAACTATTATTCATTCTTATTAATTAACTTACCTTAATTAGTGGGAACTTATTGTGTGACCATATTATTTTTATTACCAGACCATATTATATATCATTCATTCATTTTCTTTTCGGCTTAGCCCCTTTATTAATCTGGGGTCGCCACAGTGGAATGAACCACCAACTTATCCAGCATATGCAACCCATCACTGGGAAACACCCATACACTTCCATTCACATACACTATGGACAATTTAGCTTACCCAATTCACCTGTACCGCATGACTTTGGACTTGTGGGGGAAACCGGAGCACCCGGAGGAAACCCATGCAAACACGGGGAGAACATGCAAACTCCACATAGAAACACCAACTGACCCAGTCGAGGCTTGAACCAGTGACATTCTTGCTGTGAGACGAGAGTGCTACCCACTGCGCCACCGTGCTGCCATATATTATATATTTTAAGTATAATATATTATTTAAAAATAAACAGAATCTTTAAAAATCATAAACTTAACAACACAATTTTATTATAATAAGATGTAATACTTGTATTATAGATATTATAGAACGATAATATGACACTCAATTCTTGAATAACTGCATACTTTAAATAAAAATATTTCTATAAATGTTTGCATTTATTTAAAATCAATTATTGTAATTAAAAGTTGTAAAATCCTTAGTCATGAACTCAGACTTTGTGAAAGTAATGAATATATTTCCCTTCATCAATAAACATTTACCTTCATTACTGTAAACCATTCTCTCACTCCACTCAAGCTAGAAATACAGAAATCTGGCAACTAAAGTAATTTCCATTTATAAGCCAATGGCTCCTTTATCCCTCTATGTTGTTTTTTTTTCACTCTGGAGCCCTGATCCCCAGAAAGCATTTTGCCTTTAGTGGTATTTTGGACCCAAGCCATTGTACTAAATCAAAATGGAGGCCTATAGCACTTTTCATGTGTTCGGTAGTCACTGCTAGATATTGATCTTATTACAGTCTGCCAGCCAGACCACTTTGTTCACATCTATGCTTCCTTCCCAAAGAAACCCTGCAGGTTGTGTGGATGGAGATCTGTTCATTGACCGAGGGTCTCAAGAGCCGCTGTGATATAAACATACCTCCTTTGCTGCAAAACTCATATCCAGCTCGTGGTATACCATAGCAATACATACAGTAGGATACCATTTAAAAACGTGTCCCATCGCCCACATAGGGTCAGTCAGAATTCAAGGCTGCAAACTGTAAATAAACTCAAGCGTTTGATTGAAAATATCTTTTATTTCCCAAACGGATCCAGTCTAACTGGCTCAGGATGAGCTGTGTCTAACTGACTGATGAAATTTGATATCTAAAATTAAGTTCCACTCACATTGTTAGTATAAACCGAACTGCATATCAAACTAGTTTGGTTTCAATCTCTCCAAGGTGACTGTGACTGCATTTTGAGCATAAACCGATTACGACTTTCAACCTCAATACGTCTGCCTTGTTTGCGGTCCAATCCATCTGTGACTTTCTGGGGAATTCGCACCCCTGCCAATGACTCCTTAAACACGAGGAAATAGAGGGAGATTGATGAGATGCAAATGAATGTTCGTTCCTCCATGGAAATAAAACAGACAACATTTATCTACAGTCGGCTAGATGTGTTTATGAATAATCAGTGCAGTGAAAAGGCTTTAAATTTTCCATAAGAGTGAGCTTGTAAAGAGGCACGCAAAGTGAAACAGGCTATAAATGAATGCATTACAGACGTCTAACGAGATGAGAAAGCTTTTAGAGTATTTCGGAGCCTAGCAGGAGATCTCTGCGCACGGATCCTGCTGCTGTCAGTTATTTGTGAGAGATATATGATTACTCCAGCAGAGAAACAGACAGGCATTTAGAGCCACTGGCTTTATGTAATCACATTTACTTTGCTGCGGAGGAAGGTGTTGACGTTTTTGATGAGAATGGAGCACAAATTACTTTGTAATCCACTGTTGTGAAACTATTGTGGGGCTTTCCTATGTATTTTTATTTGACTTCAGTTTTGGTTGCCATTTCCCCATTTGAATAAACCACAGGAGACGTCAGGTGATTGTTAGACAGAACTGCTTCATGATGCTTTTAGGAAAAAAACGAACTGCTTTATTTTACTAGAGGATTTAGTGAATTAGGTTTTGTGATGTATTAAGACATATCATGATCAGGTTTTTAGATTGAGTATCTGCCGACTGTATTTTTCTAGTTCTAGGTTCCCTTTTATGTACTTTAGGTTTTCTGCTGTCCACTACATAGCTCTGTAACTTGTTTTTTATTATTACATTGAGTTATTGTTTTACAAAATAAACTAAAAAAATATTATTAAAATATAGATTATTAAAATGTTCCACACAAATAAACTTTCTTTGAATGTTTCACTGAAAAGTTCTGTAAGGATCCGGACACACCAAGCCGATGGGCCGTCGGTCAACATTGGTATGACTATGGGTTTGGTGTTGTGCTCCGCATGGTTAATGCCGGAGCTTGTTGGCCTAACTCAGCATGTAGAATTAACATCTGGCGTTGGCTGAAAACAGCACTCTGATTGGTTATTTAGCAACAAATCAGAGCACGGGAACAACAACTGTAGTGATGTAGCAAGTAAACAATTAAAGTCAAAAAGGAATGCAAAGAGGCCAGTTGCAGTATTGATACATTTTTCAAATATTTGCTAACGATTTGGATTATTAGACATATTTGCATGAGCGAATCTCTCCATGGTGACTGACAAGTAGGCTACTGTGATAATGGTACTAAATGCTGCTTTGTTTACTCTTTGCACATGTTGAAAGATTGCTTTCCTTTTGTTGAACGAGAAAACAGATTACTGTCAACTTATTACCACATTACTGCAGAAAGACACATCACTCATGCAGGCGCAGAACACACACTCATAAGTCAGCTACCCTGTTTGCTGTGTTTACGTGCAGATTTTTTCTCCAGACACGAGTCAATGCCAGTCGACAACCCCATTGGTTTCTGTCAGCACTAGTCGTTTGGCATCGGCTTTGTGTGTCCTGGCCTTAAGATTTACCCTGATCAGGCTAGCAGCTAACAGTACTCTTAGCATGCATGGCAGGGTGTACGATAGACAGTTGCGATTGATGTCATTCTTACTCTAAGAAGAAAGTCATACAGGCCATTCACATTTCACAGTTACTCGAGTTCATTATTTCAAAATGCAGATACCTGACAAGTTTGTGTCAATAGACGCAACCCAGGAAATCTCTAGCTATTGGTGAATTAATATACCCTTAACTGCTTAGTTAGAATACTAATAAATATATTATGTGCCTTATTTTGTATTAGAAGCCATATACTGTAGCTGACTGAAGGATTTAATTCAAATAATCGACAAGTTATGAAGTGAGTTTGGAGTATAAACGTCATTTTATGATGCTTTCAGGTGTAATATTGGCACACAAACAGCTTTCAACATCACAGATTTTCAATTTGAATATCACATGATTATATCACATGCAGTATTTTGCGTGGCTTATCAGTGAACAATGACTCTGTGTAGTAAACATGCTCAATCAGAATACACATGCTGGAGATGTATTGCTGCTTACACAACCGGCTCTACTGACAAATGCACATGACAATTTTATGTTATTTATCGTGCACACTATTCACACGGTATTCTGCTGAGTGTAAATCTTTTATTTGCCATGTCAGTTGTTACTACCACCTTGCAAAATGCTAGAACTGAATGTATTACACATTTCTTTTGGACTTCTTTCCACACAGCAGACAGTTTAGTCATAGATTCCTGTCATAATCCGTGCTCTTAGTTTAACACCTGCGTGACAGCTGACGTAAAATAAATGATCAGGCTTAATACATCTTAAACCGGCCATTTAAAAAATGCCAATGTTTGGGATTGCTCAGGATGTCCCTAATAAGGAATGCACAATAGTATGCCTCTAGAAGGTACTATATGGATGACAGTGTGGCAGCTGTTTAAGAGAGATTACATTCGTATATTTGTGCCATTTTCTGCTGTACAGTTAGAAAGGTTGTCAAAAACATCTTCTGACTTTGACTGATTTGAGAATACATGTCAGTAATTCACGTAGGTACAGCTGTGCATGGAATATGAGCATGGTGGAAGGTAACCATTTATAAAAAATTCTCGAAAATGATGATCAATGGTCTGTATGAAGCGTGTGTCTCACAGTCATAAACCTGGCTGATTTCCACATAAGCTTTTTTTTCAGAAATTATATTGATTGTGATTTCTGTCTCCAAGAAAATGATTGATCATTGTTTCACGTATCATTGCAATAAGATCTGAGAGTGTGTTTAGCAGAAGCTTAAACGTCTCTTTTTGAGTCTATCTCTGTGCTGAGAAAAGTTATTTCTGTTTTTTCTTTTCTTTTAAATTCATGTCTTGCTTTTACCAATAGATTTTCACGCAAAACATGAAAACACTGAATAGCACCACTTTTCATAATAGAGATTGGTGTTTCATCAGCATGAACGCCAGAGGCAATTTGATAGCAAGCATTTCCCTAAATAAAAAAAAAATAAGACAGTCTTCAGCTTCAGTCTTAAAAATAGATCATAGACAGATATTTTAATTGCTCTGTGAAGTTCATTTGTTTCCTCCAGGGCAGAGGTTCTCAACTGGTGGGTCTGTTATGATAGTCACAACAGGGGGAAAAAAACAATGCTAAATGGAAATAATAAAATGCACATAATAACAAAATAAAGAGGTTTACTGATGTTTGCTCAAGCAAAACACTTCCCACATATTTTATTGTACAGTTCGGGGTCAGTACGATATATTTAGTAACAAAATGCATACTCACTGGCCACTTTATTAGGTGCAGCTTGCTGGGAATGAGTTAGACCACTCTTCCTAATTTATGGAAAGGCCCTGGATTACAATTTAATGGATAACATTGTAGGCCCTGGATAACATTGTAGTTATTAATCAAAAGAAGCACATAGCATTGTACCAACTCAAAGAAACAGTAATTATGCACAGTCTGGTACAAAATCAACTTTTGAAATTTACTTAAATATAAATAAAGCAAATAAATGTTGATTTAGAAAGTTCATACAAATGGTAATTAGAGATTTTGGTTCATATTGAGATGACAGCAATACACAATTGCTGCAGATTTGTTGGCTGCACTTCCATGATGCCAATCTCCTGTTTCACAACTTTTCAAATGTACTATACTGATACTGTGCTAATGATTGTGGAGGCCGTTTGAGTAAAATTAACTCAGCTTTGCTTAAATTAGATGACAGAAGTGTCACTATAAAGGTCCAGTGTTTATGACTGAAACCTAATGATTGAACTGGATATTGCAGTCCAAATTCAAAATATCAGAGAGGCTTTTTTTCCATACCTCCCCTAATTCGCAAACTTGACGCAAACACAGGTTGCCTGATCAATGACACCAATGGAAGTGACCCTGCCTGATAATCGAGCCTTACAATGTAAGCTGCTCAGCTAATGTTTATATTTGTAATATTCATATTATTTGCTAATTAGAAAAACACCTCATGTGGATTTTTATAACTCTAAATCTAATTTCAGAGGCTGCTACTGTCCTACAGAGGTCACATTTTCAGCCACACCATCACATATTGAGGCATGACTGTGATGAAATGCACTGTGTTTTCTGCCAAGGCAACCCAGAGTGCTTAAATATAATTGGTTTGCTTTTATTTTTGCTCTGTCGTATTTATATATGGTTGTAATTTATTATATTTTTATGCAGATCATCCCAGTCAAACTAAATGATTGAAATCTTTCCAAATAGAGATATTCAAATCAGCAGGTGAAATTATATTCATGTAGCAAAATGTATCTCGCAGCAAAACTAAATATCGCAATGTGAGACTTTTCCAATATCATGCAGCCCTAATCTGCAAACATATTAGGGTATTTTGATAAGTTAGGTAAGTGTCAAAAACTTCCATACATCACCTTTAATTGTTCTTCTGCTGCAGATCATCTGTTTCAAGGTTTAATGTGTTGTTAGCATGTTGTTTTGTGAGTTCGTTTTTACTTTATATCTAGTTAAACAAGCCTGGCTGTCCTTTTCTGACATATCCTGCATCAACAAGACATATTCACCCACAGGACAACTGCTCACTGTATATTTTCCTCTTTTTCTGAACCACTTTCTGTAAATCCTAGAAATGTTTGTGCATTAAAATCCCAACAGATTCTGAAGCACTCTGACAAACCTGTCTGGCACCAACAACCATTCCATGTTTCAAGTCACTTAAATCACCTTTTTCTGAAAAGAAAGGACAGTTGTTGACTTTCAGCATGGCATGTTGGGCTGCTATAGCTGCATTAACAGCAGCGGGTCAGAGGGGTCTCTGTTAATTTAACCGCTCTGCCCCAGAGCTGACAGCCATTAACCTCACACAACCTGCAACACCAAAAATGTGTCGCACATCTCAGGCTGGCTCTTTGTCTTCAGATTGCAAACGCTAGAATAAGGTTTAAAGCCAAAAGAGTGAATCTTTCAAGCAGGAAGTAGGTCTGGGGATAAATAATACAAAGACAAGTGAGCATTAACGTTTCAAGGGTTAATTATGTACCAGCAAAGTAGCCTTAATTGCTGGTATTTAGTCCCTGGTGGGTGTACCTTTCACTGCTGTTTCTGCCACTCTTTCTCACTGCAGGTGAGCTCTAATCCTTTCTGGTTTCATGTTAGGGGCTGATTAAATCATTAAACACTCTTGCACAACATGCTCTTTCCTTCTGCATAGGGAAGACGTTAATCCTTTGAACCACATCGTTATTATTTATTTGCATATAAGAAATTACATTTTAAAAGCTATTTAAGAATGTTATCACTATAATCATTCTATAAAAGAACCTTATAAAGACTTCAAAATGAGCATATGGGGCTTTTGTAAAAGGATTTGTGCTTTTGATTTCTTTCTTTCTATGGGATGATAGAGAGTGAATCATAACTGGCAAAATTATAATTTAAAAAACACCATTTGAACGTTAAACATGTTTAGCAGAAGCCATAATTTAGATGTAACAAGCACAAATAATTGCCTTCAGTATGTCTGTGTTCTCAGTTTGCTTCATCTTTCAGCACAGGATGTTCTTTTTTATATATTTTTAGCAAGTAGGCAGTAAAAACAAGGGTGCTTGAACCTTATAAAATGATCATCAACTACAGGGGGTCAAACTTAATATTGCATGAGCTGAATTTTCTATTCTTTTTCTAAAATGAATGCAGTGTTCCCAACTGTGTTATGCTTTTTTTTTTTATTTAATTTTTTGCTGAGGCATGTTTAATTGTAGTTTAAATGTATAATATAGTACTATTAATTAAAGCCATTTTGAAATTGTCTCTTTCTAGGCATAAATCAATAAATTAAATGGGTGTTTATAAGCCAATTGACTCATGGCCTAAGATATCCTTTGGTGAACCAACTTCGAGTTCTGACTTGTGTTTTGAGTCTCTTCACTCTCTCCTGTGTGTGTGTGTGTGTGTGTGTGTGTGTGTGTGTGTGTGTGTGTGTGTGTGTGTGTGTGTGTGTGTGTGTGTGT
>CAIGQW010055024.1:15955214-15977658 GCA_903798125.1 Danio choprae | reverse complement strand
TTTATTTTGATGGTCCGTTTGTTGAATTTAAGTTACATTGCCTCTACAGTACATGCCAACTAATTCTCATTAGATTATATGTAGACTGTTAGGTTGGGGTTAGGGTTGGGGTTAGGGTTAGTGTAAGTTGACATGTACTTGCAAAGTTGCTTACAGTCAGTTAAATGTCTGTTGAAGGAGCAGTATCGAGAGATATTAAGCAGACTGTCTACTAATACTCAAATGGACCATCAAAATAAAATGTTACCAGTAATTAAATAATGATGGTTTGTTCTGTAGAAAAAAAAATGCTTAAGGGGGGTAATAATATTGATCTTAAAATGTTTTCAAAAAATTCAAAACTGCTTTTATTCTAGGCGAAATAAAACAAATAAGACTTTCTCCAGAAGAAAAAAATATTATAGGAAATACTGTGAAAAGTTACTTGCTCTGTTAAACACCATTTTGAAAAACATTTGAAAAAATTCACAGGAGGGCTAATAATTTTGACTGTACGCCGCTGCATTTGACAGGCATTGTGATGATGAATGTTAAAAAGCACTGCGACAGCGCATAACTCATTAAAAAGTTACAGTATGTTGTTGTCACAGTAGGTCTGCAGTGGGATGTGGCATGAATGACTTAGGAATAGTTCAGTCCAATGCAAGACTTTATCTTGAGTGCAGTCATACACCTTTTTTATACACGCTTCCAACTACATTAAACATCTGACCAAAGTTTGTGATGCTGCATGAGTTGCTAATTTATCATCATCATCTGACATGATGAAATCTGCTCTGCTGTCATATTAATGCTTTAGCATATGTTATATCACAGGAGAGCATTTGTTTTTTTTAAAGGAAGACTTGTGTGGGCTAATATAATGTTAACCATGTCTCTAACTGAAAAAATGTACTAGCCATTCATTTTATAGTCAAATTCATTTTAGGTGTAGAGTGCTTAGAGTCTCTTCTTTGAGACTTACAATGCAACTTGAGAAATAAAATACTGATAAAGTGGAACATTGTGTGGTTGTAATGTTCAGTCAAAGGGCAACAAAACAGGCAGAGTAAAGAGAGCGTACTGTACACAGTGTGAATTCTGATGGTCAAGAAAACAATTCGTGTCCACACACACGTCACAAGTGAGTTTATGTTATTTGGACACTGTTATATATGACACAATTTTATGACCCTGTGAATTACGAAGCAATTACATAAAATTCTATGTCAAAAATTCTCTCATCCCATCTCTCTCTCTCTCTCTGTCATGACAGCTGATACAAGCGTGAATGTACACAAAACATATAGCTGTTATGATAAAGAGAGAGAGAGAGAATGAGAGAGAGAGAGAGAGGCTTTGAAAGCAATGAAAGCATTATTTTACTCTGTCCATGTTTTTGGTGTGGAATTTCAGGCGATTGCTTCGAAAATTCATAAAAGACAGGATCGTAAATCATGTTACTTGTATATTACTGCATCGAAACTATTTGAACATAAACTCACTCGTAATGTGTTTGTAGACATACAATCTTCCGAACATTAGAATTTGCATGCCTTAAGTTCCTCTCATAAGCTTTGAGTTCTGACCATACGACAATCAACAATTACCAAGTGACTTCTCACGATGGGAAGAAAAATATATTGTACTAGCTTGTACAACAGCAAATATTGCACTTTATACTCCTGCCTTAAAGGGGACCTATTATGCCCCTTTTTACAATATGTCAAATAAGTCTCTAGTATCCCTAGAGTGTTTATGTGAAGTTTCAGCTCAAACTACGCAACAAATATATTTTTATAACTCTTTAATACTGCACCATTTCAGGGTTTAATCCAAATTGTGCCGTTTTGGTGACTGTGACTTTAAATTTAAATGAGATTGTTCTCCCAGACCTATTTTAGAAAGACGGTGGGGCTACTAACACTAATGTCTCAGCATAGCAGCAGATTCTAAACAGGACTAACGTTATCTCTGTGAAAAAGTGAAAATATCAAAAGAAGTGGCTCAGAAGTCGCTGTTTGGTCATCCTAAAACTCCACCTTTATAATGCCTCTTAGTCACTGACATTATCTTCGCCAGATACGGCTCAGAGACTCGAGTGGCGGACGGCTGCTTCTCACTCAGGGCTGTTTATGCTAATGAGGGAGAGATTGATACTAATGGGGGGGACTTTCCTCTTCCAATGACATGTACAAAGGGAGAAAGTCAATTAAAGTGTTTCTGCAGACTATTTTTATGAAGTGTGATTATGAAAAAGTGATTTAATAAATTTTTACTAGTAGAGGCTGGCTATAATCACACGCTGTTGCCACACAACTGTGTTTAAACCCATTGATAATAAGTCCCCATTAAGTTTTCAATAATTCTAGCGATAAGAAGAGGAGAAAAGATTAAGAAAGATGCCAGTGGGCAAATAAAACTCGTCTTGACTGACTTTGAGGCTGTTAGTAAACCACAGCTACTGACAGAGTTTACAGGTGGTAATAAATAAGTGTAGGCTTGAAAAAATGCTACACCAATGATTTTCTTCCACAAGTAGTCTAAATCGTCCAGATATCAGCAGAAATGGCAGATAGAAGAAGCTGTTGAATGAAGTCATTATTTTGTTTGTTTGTTTTATGTGCTCATAAGTCATTTTGTAGTTTTATAAAATTACGATTGAACCACTGAAGACAGTCTGGGCTTTGAATGTTTCAGAATCATTGGTGTTTATGGAGGGCCGTCTCTCAGATTTTGTCTCAAAAATATAATTATTTGTTTTTCGTAGATGAATGAATGTCTCGGGGGTCTGAAACAACACAAGGATGAGTAATTAATAACGGAATTTTCATTTTTGGGTGAACTATCCCTTTAATACCCGGGGTTCCTTTTAAATGCTGACATTTAGTGGCGAGAGCCAATAATGCAGCTGTGTATTCTGGTTAACGCAGTGCATTTCAGTAGACACACACAAACACACAGCACACACTCTGAGGAAGTGTTTTCATCATGGATGTAATGTATGCACTCTGACTTCATTGTTATGCAGAGTGGGTTTATATTATTGTGTGGACTCTTCTGGTCCAACAGAGAAGCTGCGGAGAATGCTAGCCGTGGGCCACTGGAGTGCTTTTCTGAGGAGAGGAAATGGAAATGATAATAATGCACAAGAAAGCCGCAGCCAAAAAACATGGCACGGCTAAACTAATTGGTGGAGTAGGGATTTGTTATGCGAATACCATGCATAATTCTATTATTCCACATTAGGATAGGAGCATCACATTATTAGAGAAAGCGAGCTTGGAGTTCTCGCTCACAGACACACACACAGATCTAACGAACACTGACCTGATACGTGAAACACACTAATTATGTGATCTGATGTAACGCTAATAAATATTTGGAGCATGTTTAAGCGCAGCTTTGATCATGCGTGTTCAGATTATGAGACCCACCCCTCACTGACAAAAGGTCCAGAATTTGTCTCGTACACGAGCTCCTATTTCGACTGCTATGCCATCATAAATTGTGAAAATAATTCATCAAAAAAGAGACCAAGCAGAATCCTCTTTTGGCTGTTGCTTCAGTGTGACTTCAGCTAATCAGTTTTGGCCAATGCAAACAGTTATTTTTCATGAGTTCAACATCCAGCTGTGCAAGAAAACATAATCTGACTTAAGTGACGTCATCTTTCACTACTGACCTACCGTATTGTTGTTAAATTGAGGAAACGTTTAACAAGTAACTTCTATTCTACTCATCTTGAAGCTTATCCCTGAAACAAAAATTGACCAGTAAAAAGGTGTGAAGCACCAAAATCGGCTCATATTAAAATTAATTTGAATACTAATTTGGCTAGTGTTGTTATCCATGAATGTTCAAATGTACTTTTTTACCAGAGAGGCTAGAAAAAATACATTATTTTTATATTTGTTTCTAATATGTGATGATGACCAGCCGACAAGCTAATCCAGCTAAAATAGTGCTAAAAATGTCACTAAAATGCAGCATTTAAATCTCATAATTAAATAGAAAATGAAGTGAATAACTGCAAAAATGTCCATTTTCCACCGCTTTCACCAGGCTGGCTACGCGCCTGCTTTTTTGTAACTATACCCACCATATCCTTTTTCAAAACCATTAATCAATGTTGTTATAAAACTAGTGAACAACACTTATTCCTTTTTTTAACTATTTCAAATGTTGATTATCGTAACACACTTGAAGAAGACAGCAAGCGTATGATAAAGTATTTGCTATCAGATACAGATATCGCTACAAACTCCGTACACAACAGTACCACTCTTCTAAAGATAGACTGCATCCAAAATCGCTTACTTCCATATTATATAGTACGCTAAAAACAGTATATGAGCCAAGTAGAATTCGAAAAACCTACTACTTCCGGCGAGATTCTGAAGTGTGCATCCGATGGATGCTACGCTATCCCATAATGCTTCGCAAGACAATTCATGAATGGGAGTAAAGTGACATAACTGAATGCGGGTAGGTCATGTGATCATGGCAAAATGGCGAATGTAGTATGTTCAGGTTCCATTCATACTATATAAAACGCACTTTTCTAAAGCTCGAGTAGTGAATTCTAATTAGTACCTACTGAGTAGTAGGCAATTTCAGATGCAGCCATAGCATCGCGTAACTAACTCTTTCTTTCTCTGCCCCTGGGAACTGTCCACCTGGCTACTGCCACCTGCTGGACACTCATTGCATCGCTGTAAGTATACAAATACAATACATACACTGGCCGAACAATTAAACATAAATTAAACAATTATTAGGCAGACATTTACAAAAAATATATATTATTTTTAGGGGGGCTAGCTTTCTAAACACAATCCACAAATATGTTCTAGTTTAACCCACACTATACAGTATATTACTTACCCAACAGCCGATTATGCTCTGAAATATACTATATCAACAACATTGGCACTGTATTCGACTATATAATACCTAGATTATATTCCCAATTTCTTAGCTTTGTTTTGGCTCAAATTTAGCAATTTTCTGAGTGCACGGCTGACCTGTGGTTCAAAGATATTTAGTCAAAATAATGGCAACAAACCAAAATATAACGTTGCAGATTTGCTGGTGTGAGTCTTACTTTTTACTGTTTACACTAAATGACATCAATTATTTTGGCCTAATAAAACCTGCATGGGGTGACATGGTGGCTCAGTGGTTAGCACTGTCACCTCACAGCAAGAAGGTCGCTGGTTCGAGTCCCGGCTGGGTCAGTTGGCATTTTTGTGTAGAGTTAGCATGTTCTCCCTGTGTTGGTGTGGTTTTCCTCCAGATGCTCTGGTTTCACCCACAGTCAAAGATATGCGGTATAGGTGAAATTAATAAACTAAATTGGCTGTAGTGTATGTGTGTGAATGAGTGTGTATAGATGTTTCCCAGTACTGGGTTGCAGTTGGAAGGACATCTGGTGGTGACCCCTGATGAATAAAGGGACTAAGCCGAAGGAAAATAATTGGATGAATAAAAAACCTGCATATCATACACTGTTAATTAAGACTTGTCTGTATTTTGTGTTTTCCGTTTATTTACGGTTGTAAACTGTACAGTTGTCTACCTTGTTCTCTGCTCTGTCGACCTTTGATGTTGGAAAATCAACTCTAGAGTTTAACAAAGTAATTTTTATTGACATTTTAGTAGTTTGAAATAATATAATGTATAAGAAGGAATATAGAGAAATAAGTCTGTAAAATAATAGAAAATGTACTGGCAGTTATATATCACTTTAAACTATTAAAAATGTTCATAAAAGTCACATTTTCAAACTTTTCAAGGTTAAATGCAATTTAAAAGCATAAATAAATCACAAAATATGAAAAACTGCTAATTTACAGATATTTCTTTACAGCTTTTTTTTTTTAAATCATTACATTCTGTCATGCTAGTCGGTGCTCATAAATATTCTGTGTGCGCGTGCATGAATGACTGTGTAAATAAATAACAGTGTTTAAAACGGCTTTTTATTTAATTATTTATTAAACAGCATATAGGTTATTTATATTTTATGTGATACCTATATTACACAACTATAGATATAACTATATACATATATTTTTATCAATATTTGGCTCTCCAAGGCCAACTTCAAGGTTATCCAGGCCAAAAACAACATAAAAAGAGCAAGAGGTATATATGTGGAATGGATAAACGCCACATTCTCTCACTTTCATATGCTGTCTCTCCCAAACACTCATAGCCATAAAAGCTTATCATGGGAGCCTTTTGAAATCATGCACTGTAGTGAATAACTATCCCCCACTGTGCTTCATGCACCGCTATGTCAATATTACAATTTCAGTCAAATTCACAATCACTGTGTGCGTTAACTTTAATCCCTTTGATTCTTGAAGTGTGCTTTTTTTCCCTCCGAATTATTTGAGATGACTCAGTCAAGAACATGTTGACTTGTGTTTACCTACAGATCTCCATATTGTATATCCTGGTTAGAGAGTGTATGAGTGATTATTATTAAAAGAGAGAGAGAGACTGAAGGAGCAAGCTCACTCAGCACTAAGCACTGATTGCATTAAGACTGATTGAATTGGATTTTGTTGAAAAGGCCCATAATTAGTACCCCCTGCCCGGGCTGTGACCCCCATTCAGAGTAAGGAGGGGTAGATAGTCAGCTCTCGTACCACATCATCCTAACTGTCTTCATCTATCTCAGGCTACACAGTAACCGCAACCTCTATGTATTGGATTTGAGAATGTGTCAATACAATTCAGACATACTATAGTACTTACACTATTGATGCCTTTTGTTTACATGAGAAGTAATGCAAATTATATTAACTGTCTCTCTATGTCACATCCAAGTGTACTTCATTCAAGTAAGGCATCTAGCTTACTGCTTTTCCCGTTTCTGCTATAGTTGTATTTAATTCAAACTACCATCCTTTTTTCTCTGATATGTTCAATATCCACACCATACTACTCTGTCTTATTTGACCTTATTTTTATGTAAGACATACCGTTTCTGCCTTATTTAGATATATAGTATAAGGAATATCATACAATACTGATTTTGGTATTTCAATAGCATTTTCAAGTAAGGCATTGTACAGTAGTACATTACATTTGTAGCCATTTGCCATACTGGCATACTTGTCTTGCTATATATATGTTGGCGTATGATATTTAAGACATGAATGCATTTATACAATTTTTATGACATTTTTGTCACATACCAGCTTAATGCACTATTAACAAATTAAGACATTTAGTTCACTAGTTCGGCTTATTGGGTATATTTAGGGATGTTCAATAAGATCATGAAGAATTCTTTACATAAGTACTAATAAACAACTAATATCTTAATAATATGCAAGTAATAAGCAAGTAGTTAACAGTAGGAATTAATACTTAAACAAAATTTTAAGTATTATTATATAATATATATCTGCCGTCTTTATATATATCAAGTCAAGTCATGTCAAGAACTACAGTTAAAATGATTTAATTAACACTTTAGTCTGTCACAATTCATGCTATTAACTACTGGCTTATTACCTGCCTATTATTATGATATTAACCGTTCAATAGTAGTTATGAAATATGATCTAATTCCTATCCTATGAATCCTACCCTAAACTCAACTTCTACATTAATAACTAATTATAAGCAGTTAATTAGTAGTTTATTAAGCTAGTAGTGCTACTTGATGGTTTGTTAATATTGTGAACAAAATAAAGTGTGACCATTATTTCTGATATTACTTCTAGTTCATTCATAACATTGACAGTAGGCCGCCATTTCAGGGATGCAGAACTGCATGCAGTGTGCTGTGTTGTAAGTTCTATATCACACATGCAGAAAATATGTACTACATAGAGTTCATACTGCAGCAGAAGTACAAGTAGTATGCTACTCTGAACAAGCCAACAGTTCCTTCGCTTCCCCCTTTTTCTCTCTCTCTTGCGCTCATTCCAGCTGTGGCAGAGCCATCAAAGAACAATGTACGACTCCGGTCTCTCCGGTTGCATGATTGCTAAAGCAATATTCAGCCCCACTGAGAAAGACGCAGCAGATGGAAGGGAAGAAAGTGAAGAGATGGAGACCAAGTGGTGTAATTATTTTGGAAAGATTGGAAAAACCCTATTCCAAAACCCAGGCTGCGACTTGTAGAGGGAAGGAAAGTTAGAAAGAGATAGAAAATGAAAATGAAAGCCGGGATGAGAAAGACAGAAAGGGAGAGGAATATCAAGGGCTCTTTTTTGAAAATAGCAGAACAGACGCCTCACTGCCTCATGCATACACAGCAGTGGGAAGAGGAGCAGACCACCTCAAAAAAAGTCAAATTAGAATGTTGGAATTGGAGTGTTCCTTCTCAAAGCCTCATTTTGTTCATCCATTTGAGAAGCCAAATCCTGGGGCATGGCGAGAGGGGAAAGAAAACGTCCTGATAGCATGAATAAAAAATAAAAAAACACCTTCTCTAAGAGCTGCGGGCATTGAGCCAAATGGAGATTCATACTGAAAGACGTCTCTTTGAGCTCTGCGTCCATTTATTGACTCGTTTATGTTTTGTTTTGTTTTTTTCTTGATGTGAGACGTGCATTTCATTCGGAAGACGTGTTTAAGAGCGGAACAGGACGGCGAGTTCATTTGTAACATGAATAATTTGGAGCTTGTGTACTGGCTGAGCATTTGCAGATGGACAAGGTCTTACCCTGCTTCATTATTAACGTAAGAACAAGTGCTCTGCGCACATCACTGAATGATGAGAGAGCTATTTACAGGCCGCTAGCATTTCAGAGAGCAGTTTAGCTGAGTAACCGAACGAATGAATGGGAAAATGATGCGTTTTTGTTTATCAAAATGTCAGACGGTGTCATGTGTTTTACTTTCCAATTAGTTATTTTTTCTTTGACTCCTGAGAATATCTTATTACTGCTGATGGGGCCTAATCAAGCATACTTCCAGCACGCTGCTCTCACATTTCTGATAACGATGCAGTTTTGTCTGTTGCTATGAAAAGGTTTTATTTTCTTCCTTGCAACCTTGTGTTTGTTTGGAAATGTGCAGTGTTGTGTACTTATAAAACAGCCTTTAAGCTATTAGTATGTTGGCCAAGAGGTGTAATGCAAATCACAATTCTGAAAACAAAATGATAAATCACGAAACAAGTAAATGCAAATGCAATGTAACATGCAACAACAAAAATAAAACAAAATAAAAATCTGAAAACACATTGACAAATCTGACAAAAGAGAAAAAATATAGGGATTATGTAAAAACAAAAGTGTGCTGGTCAAAGATTAAACGCAATTCATTTCATCCAAAATAAAAGATTGTTTTGACAAGTGTGTCCTGTGTATATTTAATTATGTATATATAATTACACGCATACGTTCATATATTTTTGAAGCTGTTTATTTAAATGTAGATCTAAAAACTATATGTGTATGATACAAATCATATATGTATTATTTCAATCACTGCCTAATGCCTTCAGTAAAATGTAGCTAAGAGCAAACTTGCTCAAAGTATCAGGTTAACAAATTTGTATATACTTGTATAACATTTTAAATCCAATAAAGTTTCTAATTCTGATAACTTTTATGAAAACAAAATGTCAAAATACAGATTACATTATTTTTTAAACTGCAAAACTGACATTCCGTGTAATTATCTGGGCCTTTATATATATATATATATATATATAATTTTCCATTACATTCTTAAATTAATGATATATATTTATTTTCTTGAAATGTTGTGTATTATTTGTACGGTGGCTGGGAGAGCTCAAATGTGCCGCAGGTTAAGAAAATGCCTGCATGCACACAAAGCTAACAAATCGAGAAATTATCTTTATCAATATTACAACACAAGTTCTCACAACACAAGCAAACATAGAAACATGCTACAAATAGCGCAGACCACAACAGAAATGTGTCAGGGGACACAAAAAAAGTGACAAAACCGGCTGCACTGTAAAAAAAACAACACAGGTTTCTGGAGATCATAAATTATGTGGCCAGAGGTACGTATGACTGCATTTCATTTTTTAAACGAACGCTAAGGGGCGGTATGACGCCATTCCTTTTCGCGTTTACCAGCTGACCACTTACCCGGGGCGGCTTTCCCGCTCTAACCACTTTGTCCCGTGTACGTCGGGTGACTTGAAACGCAGAGAGGAGTTGACCACGACGACGGGGTTCGAGTCCGGTGAAGAACGGTTCCAGAAAGCAGGTAAGACAAAAACAGTAATAGCAGTAATAAAATAAACAAGTAAATAACAGGGAATGTGAGAATGTGGTAAAAATCTGAAAACATGGTAAAAATCAGACGAGGGATTTTTTTTTTTTTTCTGGATTGCTTTTGAAAATTGTTGGTTGGGTTTAGGGAAGTGGGTGGGTGGGTCAATCAATAAAACTGGTTGGGTTTAGGGAAAGAGGAGGGTGGGTCAGTCGATCGGTCAGTCAGACATTCAGTCATTCAAACAGTCAGTCAACAGCGGCCTCTGGTGGGTTAACGTGAGAACGGCAGGTGCGAATGGCACTCGCGAGATAAATTTGAGATCTCAAAAAGCGTTACACATCGACCTCTCGTGGATTCGAGAAAACAAAAACTGCAAAAAAAACTTACCTCCCTGGACGTATTTCGCTTAGTCCCTTTATTAATCTGGGGTCACCACAGCGGAATGAACCGCCAACTTATCCAGCATATGTTTTACCTAGCGGATGCCCTTCCAGCTGCAACCCATCTCTGGGAAACATCCATACACACCCATTCACACTCATACACTACGGACAATTTAGCTTACCCAATTCACCTATACCGCATGTCTTTGGACTTGTGGGGGAAACCAGAGCACCCAGAGGAAACCCTTGCTAACATGGGGAGAACATGCAAACTCCACACAGAAATGCCAACTGACCCAGCCGAGGCTTGAACCAGCGACCTTCTTGCTGTGAGGCGAACGTGCTATCCACTGCGCCACCGTGAGGCCCTTCGTCCAATTATTAAAGCTAAAATTAAACAAACAGCAAGGAACCGTATGAAAAAAATGCTCCTCTCGAATCTGTGACAACAATGCTGACCCTAAACAGGAAACACAGGAAAAGGCATTTTTTTATGTCCCCCCACAAATTTCCATTTTGGTTTAGCCTATTTGCAGGGTGTTTCTGTATTTGCGTTTGTTGTGAGAAATTGCATGCACGTTTATTGCAACACAGCCTCATTGTGGATATGTACCCCTGTCTATCTGATTTTTTTTATTTTAATTTGTTAGTGTTTTTCTATAAATGAAACACAGTATTCATGTCAAGCATACTAATGCCTTTTACACACTCATTCAAAGCTTAACTTTCCTCTGACAAGCTTTGGATCTTACTTACTTGTGATTAATCTTCAAAATGTGAGTGAATAGGCTTTAGTTCGAAGCGTCTGAGATGAGAGGATGTTTCTGTACTCCTGTCTTGTGCCTATTGATTTTGCCACAGGTGCACACTAATAACTGTAATCTACATTCTGTGTGTCTAAGTGCGTGTTTGTGAGATTGCTTGTGTATGTGTGTGTGGTCTTCTCCCCTCCTTCATTTGTTGCAATCATCTATCGGAGAAATCCTTTATCCGCCTGTAAGGAAATCGATAGCACAATGTCAACTCGGATTTTCATTTGACACAGACAAGCTAACAAGACACAACAACAGAAAGATATCAAAGAAAAATGCATCACAATAGTTGAACAGACACACATAAAAGTATTATTAGGAGGCTGGCATTTTCTAGTGATGTTACCCTATTGTAAAACAAATGTGAATGTTCACACACAGATATTTGCATATTTAGATCATTTCAGTGTCCCTCTCTCATGTTGTGCTTTGCCTAAGACGACTTGAAGCCCATGGACAACACACATTATCAAGCTGATCCACCATATACCCAAAATCCCCATTGCATGCCCCAAGCAGTGCTTGAATAGCCTCTTGAACAGCAGATTTGAGACCGGACTCATTTTGTGAGGTTCATCCAATGCAAAATTTGCAGGTCAAAACATCCAAGGAGTAAAAATAAGGCACACATGGGGCTACAGAGGTGCAACAATTGTTTTATTTTATGGTTGTGTGTGTATGTGACTTTATTATTTTATTTGTGTGTATTATTATTCCCTTGTAACTGTAATTAAACATTTGCTGTAATGCAATTGTTTTGGCATTGTCTTTGTATTATTATTATTATTAGGTAGAAGCTGTAAATACGCCTTTCGGGCTTTTTGCCTCTTCCTGCACATTATGGCTTATTTTTTCTGTTTTATTCTAATATGTTTGATTATTGTGCAAATAAATAAAGTATAACAAGTACATTATAAAGTACAGAGGTGCAGAGTTAAACTTCAGTGAATTATCAGGTGAGCTAAAATTTTTCTTTTTATTTATTTCCCAAATGCTCTTTAATGGAGAGTTTTTTATATATATAATAGTTTTAATAACTAATTTACTTTGTCTTTGCCATGACAGACATATTTGATATTTTGCAAGATGCTAGTATTCAGCTTAAAGTGCAATTTAAATGCTTAACTAACTAGGCTAATTAGGTTAACAAGGCGAGTTAGTTTAATTAAGAAAGTCATTGGACAACAGTGGCTTGTTCTGTAGCCAGTTGACAAAAATAAATAAATAAATAACATCTTTCAGGGGCTAATAACACTGAAAATAGTTTTTAAAAATTTTAAAACTGCTTTTATTCCAAAATAAAAGGAAAAATACTTTCTCCAGAAGAAAAGAATATATAAAAGGAACTACTGTGAAAATGTCCTTGCTCTGTTAAATTAGCACATTTTTTTAAATTAACATTTTACAGAAGGGCTAATTATTTATCCTTAAATTGTGTAGCAATTTTTATTTTTATTTTATTAATCTATTTTTTTTTTGTTTTGAATTGGTATACTGAGCCCTTCACATGACATGAGGACAATTATATGTTCCCTTGTTTAAATCTGTTCCCTTTCAAATTGCACATGATTTACTTGCAATTTCTAGTTAGAATCATATCATTTTTTTCCCCCTTAATTGTGACTATCTCGCATATCTGTGTACACACTGTAAAAAGTGCTGGGTTCAACACAATTCCATCATGTTGTCTCAACACATCGATTAAGTTAACTTTATTGTTTTAAAGTTAATTGAACATAAAACAATTAAGTTGTCTCAAAAAGGCCCACAAATTGTGTTGTTTCAGCTCATTTTAAATAAGTCGTTTCAGCAAGGGCCAGCACGGTGGCGCAGTAGGTAGCACAATTGCCTCACAGCAAGAAGGTCGCTGGTTCGAGCCCCGGCTGGGTCAGTTGGCATTTCTGTGTGGAGTTTGCATGTTCTCCCCGTGTTTGCGTGGGTTTCCTCCGGGTGCTCCGGTTTCCCCCACAAGTCCAAAGACATGCGGTACAGGTGAATTGGGTAAGCTAAATTGTCTGTAGTGTATGTGTGTGAATGAGTGTGTATGGATGTTTCCCAGTGATGGGTTGCAGCTGGAAGGCCATCCGCTGCATAAAACATATGCTGGATAAGTTGGCGGTTCATTCCACTGTGGCAACCCCAGATTAATAAAGGGACTAAGCCGAAAAGAAAATTATTGAATGAATGAATTTCAGCAAGCACCAAAAGTATTTTTTGAGTGCACCGTAAAACTCCTTCATGTTGTCCCAACACAAAACAATTCATTTGTCCCCCCTGATTCAGCTCAGTTTAGATATATTAATTTGAACAAGAAGCCAAAATTATTTTTGGAATGTAGTTTAAATATAAAAAAGCCATAATTGCAAAAAAATAATAATAATAATTCAGTACTGCATTTATTAAATAGCATCATTTGGAATATAAGATTTAAACATTATTTATTTACTCATTTATTATTATTTTATTATTACTTATTGTGCATTCCATTTTTTGGAAGGGGAAAGATTGTATTAATAATTTACCAAGTCAGTTTTTATAACTGACATTCTTCGTAATTCAGTTCAGTATAGTGATAACACACACTATGACAAAAGCTTCATTTATTGTCATGCAATCAGCCACTGGTATCATCACGTCAAGAATTTACTACAAAAAAACTAAGCCTGTTTGGTTCCTGTCAGAAGGCATGATGTTCAGTTTCTCCATGTGATTGACTGATAGGCTGATCTCTCTCTTTCCTCAGCACTGCTGATGTTAAATGCATGCCTCCTCTCCTCATGGCTGCAGGGGGATCAATATTAGTACTAGTCCTGCAGTATAGGCTCTGAACCATCTTTAACCTCAGTCTGGGGTTTAGGCCTCTCTGAGTCGCCCTTAACTGACTGTGAAGCCCTGGAGGCCTGTCTGAAAACTCAAAGACCTCAAGGCACGGTCAATAACATCAGATGGAGAATTTAGTCATGAAGAGCGCACAAGAGAGAGAGAAAGCACTCGACGAACTGACTTTAGATCATTTGAAGGGATCAGCGATTAGGAAAATGGTTGCGACGTGGGCTATTCTTGGCATCATATTATATAGAGGCGTTTGATGACTCAAAGTGCAAATTGCAGACACATGTATATGCACTCCTGTGGTTTAATTTATAAATGAGAGAGGTAGGGCTGCTTCAGCTTGGAAGATATTTCTCACATAATAGCCTGGCCCTTCATTAGCTGAGTTTTAATTTGTGAATAAGAGGGTAGTTAACAGTAAATTAACACACACAGGCGTACTGAGCACCTTGGGACCTGCAAGTATCAGACAGATACTTTTACACACACATGCACACACACACATATAAAGAAAGTGTGAAGCTATGTGTAGCTACTGTATGTGTTTTTACTTGATTTAATGATAGACAGAGCATTTAAAGGAAAAGATGAGCATAACAATGGAAAAATATACTACTGTTTGAAAGTTCGAGGATAATATAATTTATATCTTTTGAATGAAGTCTCTTATGTTCTGGGCTTCCTTAAACAAAATGTATTGTTTTCTACACTGTTAATAATTTTCTGTAAATCAATCACAGCAACAATACTGTATTGACATTTACAGCACCATTTATCTTGCTGTATATTTATTTACAGTACTGTATCAAGTCGTTGTATAAAATATAATGAAAATAATATATTGTCATGAATAATTTAATCCTGAAATTCAATCTGAATTCAAATATAATAATGCAGTATTTTATGTAATAAAAACTTAATGTATTTATTATTTAATATTTATTCATATTTATCTGTTTAAGGTGTCTCTGCTATGTTATAGTCATTCATTCATTCATTTTCATTTCGGCTTAGTCCCTTTATTAATCTGAGGTCGCCACAGCGGAATGAACCGCCAACTTATCCAGCATATGTTTTACGCAGCGGATGCCCTTCCAGCTGCAACCCATCTCTGGGAAACATCCACACACACTCATTTACACACATACACTACGGACAATTTAGCTTACCCAATTCACCTGTACCGCATGTCTTTGGACTTGTGGGGGAAACCGGAGCACCCGGAGGAAACCCAAACAAAACATGGGGAGAACATGCAAACTCCACACAGAAATGCCAACTGACCCAGCCGAGCCTCGAACCAGCGACCTTCTTGCTGTGAGGCCATCGTGCTACTCACTGCGCCACTGTGCAGCCCTGCTATGTTATATAGAAATATAATTGTATTATAATAAAAGCTTACTGAACCCAAACTTGAATGGTAATAAATCAAAATTTACTCAATCACTTTCCTTATTATTAATAATATTCCCTGCTTTATCAGTGTTTGCCACAGCAGAATGAAATGCTAAACTAAATGTAATAATAATAATGACCACAACAACAACACATTGAAAATAAAAGGGTTTCAGCTATAAGTTTTATTTCATAAGGGTCAAAGACAAAAATATATATATATATTTGTTTGATATAATAAAAAACAAACGTTTAATGGCATAATAAAAGACTCATAAGTTAGTGAATGGAGAAAAAAAAGGACAGATGATCATCTTATGTACTATCTATGAATGCCCTTAAGTGTGAGCTTTGGCTAGTTTTGGTCCAGATTTAGCAGCATATCAGAATTCAGCTGGAAGCCAGAAAAAAAAAAACAAGCTGGACAAGTTAATTTGACTCTGTGCCCGGCGCACTAATGGAAAAGGCATATGGGCCGTGCGGGTTCACAGTGAGATGGCGCAACCCATTTAGTGACCCAGCACAGAGATTTCACAAGGGACCTCCTCTGAACACCATCAATACACACACGCGCACAAACATAAGCCCACTCATAAATTGAGTGATACCTGATGTGGGCAGGTGATGGAGATCTCCGTCAATATTTTGTTAGAAGAGGTCATGAGAAGGCTAGTCATGAATGAGAGCGACAGGGAGTGACTGAAACTTGCTCGAAAGCTAAAACACAACATCATTTGTCAGTTCACACACTTCAGACGATCAAAGGTCCTGTCAAGACTTTCAGCTGAGTTTAGACACTTCAGTGTCCTTTTACCTACTGTTTACAGACTCACACTGTTATTTGGTGTCCAAATTGTTTCTGATTTCCCCTGTGACTGGCTTTGAAAGGGTTTCAGGCTTTCCACAACATCTGTAGATAGAAATGTTTTCAAAAAGCAACAGCACAGAGCAGCTTGAGATGCTTTGCTGGGCTCATCATCTGTGCTCAGCTGCACTCTTCAAGTGTCCCTATTATGCTGTTTTTATGGTGGCTATGCTCTCAAAATGCTGGATTGTTTTGTTGTTTTTTTCAACTCAAACACTTGGTCGAGCATCTGGGTTTAGGTTTACATTTAAAAATAGTGTTATATTTTGTGCTATTTGACCCAGGGGCTGGACTAAAAACTAGCCAAATTGGCTAGTTTTTAGTTCAGTGTTCTTACATTGTGTCATAACTACCTGCACTACAACATGTGCTAAAAGATATCTTTTCCACGTTTTTGTCCTAACCATCTGCAACAGCGACCTGCCAAATTTGTATTTTCAAAAGATTTTCTAGTTTTGCAACGTCACGGCTGAACAACAGCATAAACTACTATGACAATGATCACCTCAACTGCTGATAATGTGCTTTGTTCAATTCAGTTCAGTTCATCTTTATTTCTACAGCGCTTTTATAATGTAGATTGTGTCAAAGCAGTTTAACATAGAAGTTCTGATAAATTGAAACGGCTTCAGTCCAGTTTTCAGAGTTGAAGTTCAGTTTAGTTCAGTTCAGTGTAGTTTAAATTTCACTGTTCAAAGTCCAAACACTGAAGAGCAAATCCATCAATGTTCAGTGTTAAAGGTTACCAGTGTGAGTTTGAATAGCATTTTTGCACCATACTGAAAGCAGCAGCAGATAGAGCACCTCAAATCTTGAAAATAAAATAACTAGCAAACATATAATAAAAATGAAATGATTAGAAATGGACATTAGAACCGTGTCTGTGACTCAGTGCAAACTAACAATATTAGTCACTCAGCATGTACTTTTAATAATGTTAAAGAGGTTTAATATGCATTAATTAAATTATAAACCTTACCATATGGTTGGGGGAGCAGTGCATTGTTCTGCGTTTCTGAACGGCTCTGCAATTTAAAAGTTTCAGTCTGTGGTGTCTGCTGTGGAAAACAAAATAGCTTTTCGCTGGAATCCTGTCGCGTGTTGTTAGTTCACGATGTTAGTATGAAATTTGGTTTTGTAGATCTTTTATAATAAGTTTGCATTCATTCCATTGCATTCATCATCATCAAAAAGAAAATAAAAACAGTTGTTATGATTGGTCAGATGGCCCAGTCTGTTGTGATTGGTCGACCACTTACAGCCCATATAAATAATCAATTGCCATTGGGGTACCATATATAAATCGCAGTACCAGGGGCTTCTGCAGCACTTGTAAAGACAGTGATATAACAACGCAATCTAATGGCAATAACGTTTTGATGTAGTGGCTAATTTCTATGAGTTTGTATTCTCATTCATCTCATTCATACATATTACATCAGAAGGGTTTGCTCATTCCTCAATGATGATTGGTTGGGACACCTCCTTTCAAAAATGTAATGTTCATTCATTCATTCATTCATTCATTCATTCATTCATATATTCATTCAATAATTCATTCATTTTCTTTTCGGCTTAGTCCCTGGGTCACCACAGTGGAATTAATCGCCAACTTATCCAGCATATGTTTTATGCAGCGGATGGCCTTCCAGCTGCAACCCATCACTGGGAAACATCCATACACACTCATTCACACACATACACTAAGCACAATTTAGCTTACCCAATACACCTATACCACATGTCTTTGGACTGCGGAGGAAACCCATGCGAACATGGGGGGGAACATGCAAACTCCACACAGAAATGCCAGCCGAGGCTCGAACTAGTAACCTTCTTGCTGTGAGGCGATCATGCTACCCACTGTGCCACGTGACGCCCCAAATGTAATGTTTTCATACAAATTAAAGCATATAAATTTGTACAAATTTACCGCTTTTGCCACTAACAACACGTAAAATAGTTATGGTTCCTTGTCAGATCAGACTAAAAATGAACAATAATGATGGCATCAGTTTTACCATATAAGTTCAAACTTAAGTATTTATTCTTTGGAACTGCATGCAAAGTGGTTTCTCAATACATTAATACAACAATAACCAAACGCTTCCAGGCCTCAGCTACAACTGCAGTATTTGAGGGTCAAAACAGACAATGTTTGTGGGCAGCTAATGAAGACCACTCACTGGTTATATCCAAATTTGTTACAACCCATTCGATTCATTTCAAGCATTTCTGAATTTTGGGTGACACAATTTCAAGCACAATTTATTATGCACTTTAATTTTAGAAACCTTGCAGACCGTTCACATTTAAAAACAGCTACACTGCACAATAAGTAAGAACACCTTTGCATGCGCAATCTGCATCATTATAATGCAACAGTAAGCTTGTGCTCCAGACTGCCATAAATGAGGTCAGGACTGTTTTTCGGGGCTGTGCATTCAAGGTAATAATGCTGTAAACAATGTTCAGGTTTTTTTGCACAAATCACCTTTTTTCCCTCTAATTTCTCATTTATTTTGTCTTTGTCAGGTTGATATTACATAATGTTTAATACATAATATAAAGCTTTCTGCAAGATAGTATTTAGCTTAAAGTGCAATTTGAAGGGGACATACTACGCAAAAAACACTTCCATAACACATAACACAGGTTTAAACAGGTTTGTTGTGTGGCAACAATGTGCAAATATAGTCAGCCTCTAATAATAAAAATGTATTAATTCATTTTTTTTATAATAACACATCATAAAAACAGTCTGCAGAAAGAGATTCATTGACATTCTCCACTTGTACATGTCATCAGATGGGGAAAGTCCTGCCCATTAGTGACAATCATTAGTTTAGACAGCCCTAAGTGAGAAGCAGCCATCTGCCATAGGAGTTTTTGAGCTAAAACTTCACATACACAATCTAGGGACGTCAGAGATGTATTTTACATCTTGTAAAAAGGGGCATAGGCCCCTTTTAAAGTAGGTAATTAGGTTAACTTAGGCAAGTTTGATTATATAGGCAAGTCATTAGACAACAGTGGTTTGTTCTGTAGCCAATTGAATATATAGCAACACCAGCTCATTTTGAAAACGCTGTATACTGTACATTTCTGGAGAGTGCCAAATACATCCCAGGAGGTACAGTTTTTGTTTTCATGATCCACCAGAGGCCGCTGTGTACTCTTTTTCAGATCTCTCATGAGACATGTTTCTAGTGCCATTCGGCCTGCTGTTCTGGCGTAAATCCACCAGAGGCCGCTGTCAACTGACTGTTGACTGACTGAATAACTGAATGACTGACTGATCGACTGATCCACCCTCCTTCCCTCCTTCCCTAAACCCAACCAATAGTGTTTTCAAAAGCACCGATTGACCCACCCACCCACTTCCCTAAACCCAACCAACAGTTTTAAAAGCAGTTGAGAAAAAGAAAAGCCATCTCCTGATTTGTAACATGTTTTCAGATTTTACCACATTCTCACCCTGTTATTTACTTGTTTATTTAATTTTTTTGGCTTCTGTTTATGTCTTACCCGCTTTCTGGAACCGTTCTTCGCCGGACTCGAATTTCATCGTCGTGGTCAACTCCTCTCTGCATCTTAAGTCTGCCGACGTACATGGCAAGCAAACTGGACAAACTGGTAACAGCGGGAAAGCCGTCCACACGGAGGTAAGCGGTCAGCTGGTAAGTGTGAAAAGAAACAGAAGCCGTTGGCAGGAACGGCATTATACCACCCTGTGGCATTCGTTTTAAAGACGAAATGCAGACATACGTACTTCTGGCTGCATAATTCGCAATCTCCAAAAATGTATATAGAGCTACGTTTTTAGAATGAGCCTATGTTGATATATAAGGGACTAAATATTGACATAAATATTTAAATATTGACCTTATTTTTTATTTTATTTATTTTTCAAAAAAAACTGTAAAACTGCTTTTATTCCAGCCAAACTAAAAGAAATTAGACTTTCTTTAGTAGAATACAGTCAATAGAAAATACTGTTAAATGTCCTTGCTTGGTTGCAGTGAACATCACTTGGAATCTATTTGAAAAACAATTTAGAAGAAAAATTTCATGCGAGGGCTAATCATTTTTGCATTGATCTCTCTTTCTCTATATATATTTATATATTTTCTCCCACCTAACCATTCAGTCTGAGTTGAAAACCATCAAAGCAGCCTATGCTGGTTTAAGCATTTGTTTTCCAGCAGGGAATGGTGCTACCGATCAGTCTTGTATTAGTCGTCTTATGTAATAACTCTGTAACTGAATATGCCTTTCGGTAAAGCCTACACCCCTCATTTCAATTCTCCATTGCTTCATCCCTCTCCCTCGTCTCCATCTCTGCACTCCTCCACCTTCTGCTGTTGCTGGAATGGTTGAAATCTGTCCGTCTCTCTGATACCACAGTGCCATCTATTGGTGGAAAAGAGAGGCCTCATTAAAATATGATGGAGTGAGAATGCAAGGTAAAAGAGAGAATTGTGCATAAAAGGTAAATATTGAAAGTAGATTGAATTGAACAGCTGGTCAGAAATGAAGTTAAATGGTAAAAATGGTTGATATTGACATTTTGCGAGACAAAACTGAGGGCCAAATGTGCCGTTTTGTGTTTTATCATCTTTTCAAGCTAATCAATCCTGTAAGTAAGCAAACAAGGAATAATGGACGTGTTTAGAGGCAGATATATGTTTCTGTCTACATCTCTCTCTGCTGTCCCTCTCATCCCTTTATCAGTCATGGTTAAATGTAAATAATGCTGGTGTGATGGACGATGCTGTCAGGCTTCTTCACCCATGAGAGAGCGGCTCCCGGATGGGTAGAGCGTAAACGGATAAAGGGAGAGAAGAATGAGTGCAGGGATTCCCGTTCAGACTGAAGACTTAGTCATTTTCAATGCACCATCATTCAAGGCAACATATTTAGAATGAGCTACATGAAAGAATAGGACGAGGGTCTGAGGCATTGACTGATAACTGTCTGTTTAAGTCTAAAACTAAATCACAATGACCATCCATTATCATTTAACCAGGAGTCATTTCTATATACTATACTTGCCAAAAGTTTTCAAAGATTAAGATTTTAAGGTATTTTTATTAAAGTCTCTTATGCTCACCAAGGCTGCATTTATTTGATCAACAATGCAGTAAAAATAGTAATATTACATTTTGAAATTACATTTCTATTTGAATATATAACATGTATCTTAAATGTTTATATCAAACGTTATTTATTTCTTAGATATACTCCTGAATATTTATCATTATTATTCCGATCATGGAAGAACGTTGTATATGATTTCTGCATAAATATTAAGTACCTTTACTCTTTTTAGCATTAATTATAATATGATTTTTTTCTCAGCACCAAATCAATATATTAGAATGTTTTCTAAAGGATCATGTGACACTGAAACCTGAAATTATGATCACTGGAAAAATCAGCGATGCATCACAGGAATACATTTTTAAAATGTATTATTATTATAATGTAACACTTTTTTCATTATTATTGGAATATTTAACAATATTAATGTTCTAGTTTTGAGAACATAAATGCAGCCTTGGTGAGCATAAGATTTTGTGAAGATTCACATTAAAAATGGGTAATGAAATTAAATGGCTGGGGACATGGTGTTTTTAATTGAGCAAAAATCAGTTTTTGATCCAGTTGAGTCATGATTTGAAAACCAGCATTGGTTTTGATACATATTTTTTTTACTATTACAATACATAAATATTAAAGTATTATAATACTGTTCTTGTTAATACTGTAATATCAAATCATGTAAACAAACAAGTAAAATCATGTAAACAAAAATTTGCCCTCTCAAACATGGGAGAAAAAACAGTACTAGTTAGTATATGGCTTTATTTTTGATAATTAGAAGAACAAAAAGAAAGAAAGAAAAAAGTGTATGTGTGTGTGTGTGTGTGTGTGTGTGTGTGTGTGTG
>CAIGQW010055024.1:15938686-15955114 GCA_903798125.1 Danio choprae | reverse complement strand
TGTGTGTGTGTGTGTGTGTGTGTGTGTGTGTGTGTGTGTCAAAATAGTATACATAGAGTATATATAGTAAATATGTATAGCATACACTACCTGACAAAAGTCTTGTCGCCTATCTAAGTTTTAGGAACAACAAATAATAACTTGACTTCTAGTTGATCATTTGGTATCAGAAGTGGCTTATATGAAAGGCAAAGGCCTCTAGATTGTGCTTACTTTACCAAAATAAAATATGATCATGCCTTGATTTTCAATTATTTAATTAGGACAGTAAGGTCTGACTTTGCTTAGACAAAAGTCTTGCCACTTAACAGAAATAATGTCCAGTATAGAATATAAAGTCATGGTGCAGTGGAAAAAGAATTAATATTGTGTATGACTCCCATGAGCTTGGAGGACTGCATCCATACATCTCTGCAATGACTCAAATAACTAATTACTAAAGTCATCTGGAATGTCAAAAAAGCATTCTTACAGGACTCCCAGAGTTCATCAAGATTCTTTGGATTCATCTTCAATGCCTCCTCCTTCATCTTACCCCAGACATGCTCAATAAAGTTCATGTCTGGTGACTGGGCTGGCCAATCCTGGAGCACCTTGACCTTTTTTGTTTTCAGGAACTTTGATATGGAGGCTGAAGTATGAGAAGGAGCACTATACTGCTGAAGAATTTGCCCTCTCCTGTGGTTTGTAATGTAATGGTCAACACAAATGTCTTGATACCTCAGGCTGTTGATGTTGCCATCAACTCTGCAGATTTCTCACATGCCCCCATAATGCATATAACCCCAATCCATGATTTTTCCTTCACCAAACTGATTTCTGTGAGAATCTTGGGTCCTTGCGGGTTCCAATAGGTCTTCTGCAGTATTTGTGAGGATTGGGATGCAGTTCAACAGATGATTCATCGGAAAGATCTACCTTCTGCCATTTTTCCAAATGATCAAGAAGTCAAGTTATTATTTGTTGCTTTTACAACTGGGATTGTCAAAAAGACTTTTGTCAGGTAGTGTATATGTATAGTATGCATAGTATATATAGAGGTAAATATCAAAATACATAGGAATGTATTTATGATAGTAATAAACTAAATTATTAGATAATTGTTTCTTAATAAAAAACGGAAAGAATTGACTTATATGAGCAGAAGCACTGTAAACCTTTCTGAAATGTGATTGAAAAATGTGATAGAACTACAAGAGCAATGCTGAAATACAAACACACTTCTTGATTTGCATTTGATTTGGATGGGAATTACGGGTGTTACGTTATTACAATACTTAAAGCCCTTTGAAAAACTTTTCTCATCTCTTTCTAATCATGGCTATATTGCAATATAGCCCTTGAATACCATCACTGCAGTTCCCAAGTCATTTCTTTTGTATTGCACTGGTCTATGATAGTCTGCATGAGTGTCAGCTGTAATATGTTTTGCCTCACTCTGACATATGGAGGGAAAGATAAAGTCTGCTGTAGAGATGTCACTAAGACTGAATGAGAGCGAATAAAAAGTATATTTCACTTCAGTGTGTGTGCGTGTGTGTGCGTGTGTGCGTGCGTGCGTGTGTTTCAAGTGGTTGTTTTAAAGCAAATAGAACAAAAGGAGAGTTTTAAAGTGTGGAAAAACTATGTAAAGGGTCATGAAACTATACTTGTGTCACAGAAAACAATGGTAGCATTTCTTCATTTTATTTGCTGGAGACAAACTGTTAATTATGACGATTTTAAAAAGTTTATTTTTTTTGTCTTTTGGGTTTTAAATCTATATTGCAGGCCATGTACGCTCTAGTGTTGCACATTCTCATCTTATATATAATGCGACTGCTACCCTTTTCTTCCCCCTTAAATTGATTTTTAGGAAGCTAGGAATGAAAGTCTTCACTCTTTTTTCCATTCCAGTTGTAACATTTTAACACATCATAGTTTTTGCATTGCATGTTTGACACTGCACTACAGGAATAAAAATGTAAAACCTGTGTTAGGCAGTAGTAATTTATTTAAAAAAAATACTATAGTAATTTATGGTAAAAACTACAGTGTTTGTGAACAATAGTATATTAAAGTACTTGTGAAGTAATCTGTTGTGGAGATTCTGCTGTTGCAATGGTAATACAAGTATAGTAAATTAACAATTTACCCAATACTGTAGTTTTCTACAAATGTAGGGTGTATTATACTACAATGCAAATTCAGTGCAAAATGCAGTACAAGAACTAACAGTATAACAGTATATTAGTTTACTATTAAGTGTATTATTTGTTAACAAATAGTTGTAAATACTATAATGAATCATCCAATATAATATACTTTACTATAGTATGTTTCAAAAACACTAGTTTTACTATAGTATATTACATACTATAGTATTTCTCATGAACAGTGAGTATTGTTCTGTTGTTGTTGTTGTTGTTGTTGTTTTATGTCTTTAGTTTTTTCTATATCTTCTATATGATTTTTGTCAAAATCTACTTCCAATAAATCAATAGAATGTGATATCTACTTGTTTAGCAAATGACTCATGTGAACTGATTCAATTTACTAAATAAATCCTAAAGATTCCTTATCAGTTTTAGTAACAATACTTTAGGAATGTTACAGATTACAAGTTACCCTGTTTTGAATGTAAGAGTGTGCTACTATTACAGTGTAACTGGTTACATTTGAGTACTTTACTAAATTTCTAACAGAGGTTTTCAATCTCCTAAACCAGGCAGCATTATTGAACTTTTTCTTTCTTTAAACTTTATTATGGAAACACTTGGTCCAAAAAACCCACAAACAATAAAAGCCAAACCATAAAATGCATAATATCACAAAATAAATGACATATTTACATATAGATGGTGACGCCAATGGTTCCACATTGGCATAATGGCTGAGCACCAGTAATATTAATGTGATAATTAGAAATAAGCATATTAGAATGATCTCTGAAGGATCATGTAACACTGAATATGGAAATAAAATTAGTATATATTACCACAGAAAACAATTACTTTTAATAACTTTTGTTTTCCTAGCATTTTTGATCAAATAATGTTTTTTAAAATGTGCTAAAATAGTAGTTTGGATTCTTATATATAATTTAATAATCTGTTCATGTACTTTGTGAAAACATTCATTCATTCATTTTCCTTCGCCTTAGTGCCTTATTTATCAGGGGTCGCCACAGCGGAATAAACCGCCAAATATTCCACCATGTTTTACGCAGCAAATGCCCTTCCAGCCGCAACTCAGTACTGGGAAACACTCATACACTCTCATTCACACAATTTAGTTAATCTAAATCACCTATAGCACATATCTTTAGACTGTGGGGGAAACCAGAGCACCCGGAGGAAACCCACGCGAACACAGGAAGAACATGCAAACTCCACACAGAAATGCCAGCTGGTCCAGCCGGGACTCGAACCAGCGACCTTCTTGCTGTGAGGTGACAATGCTAACCACTGAACCCCATGTCGCCATTCTGTGAAAACATTCATTCATTCATTCATTTGCATTTCGGCTTAGTCCCTTTATTAATCTGGGGTCGCCACAGCGAAATGAACCGCCAACTTATCCAGCAAATGTTTTACGCAGCGGATGCCCTTCCAGCTGCAACCCATCTCTGGGAAACATCCATACACACCCATTCACACTCATACACTACGAACAATTTAGCCTACCCAATTCACCTGTACCGCATGTCTTTGGACTTGTGGGGGAAACCGGAAACGCCAACTGACCCAGCCGAGGCTCGAACCAGCGACCTTCTTGCTGTGAGGCGAACGTGCTACCCACTGCGCCACTGTGAGGCCCTCTGTGAAAACAAACAATCTTAATATAATATATTAACTTATTGATATAATAATATGATTGTTTTTGATATGTTATGCACAAGATCACAAATACAAGTGGACAGATGTCTTTATATTAGATGCATATTCTATAATAGCACTGTCTAGATTTTTTTTTTTTCTTCAGTGGATGATAAAAGCAGCATTAAACCACTAGAAAATGTCAGCTATTTTTCACTTGTGTCTGCAGCTGAACAGAAACGTTTCAGAAATGGCACAATGGTATGTGACTGTTCACATCTTAGCGTTCAGATCAATGTGTACCTTTGACCTTCATTTATATTTTGATTATACCATGGACTGTGTTGTAAATAAACTGCAAACATTTAAAGAAATGTTCTCGATCTCCTCATTTTCCTGCTCAACTGACACGTTCCACACTGATAGGCCCATTAGGGGAGGGTCATTGTTCTCTCAAGGTGAGAATCTGAATCAGTATTCATGACACTAACACTGCTTCGCTTACGGCCTTTCTAAGAAGAAGTTTCTCACAAAAGTTAAATCAATATATTGTTTAATGTGTATGAGTGGGCAGGAGGATGTTCACATGTAGTAGTTAAAAACATATTCATTAGACAAAAACCTTGTGAATGTACATATTATCAAATAATTTTTGCATTCTTTTTTTTACTGACCATACATCCATCATTGGCGGCACGGTGGCTCAGTGGTTATCACTGTCCCCTTACAGCAAGAAGGTTGCTGGTTCGAGTCCCGGCTGGGCCAGTTGCCATTTCTATGTGGAGTTTGTATGTTCTCCCCATGTTCGCATGGGTTTCCTCCTGGTGCTCCAGTTTCCCTCACAGTCCAAAGACATGCATAAGTGAATTGGATGAACTAAATTGGCTATAGTGTATGAGCATGTGTGAATGAGAGAGTGTATGGGTGTTTCCCAGTACTGGGTTGCGTCTGGAAGGGCATCTACTGCGTAAAACATATGCCAGAATAGTTGGTGGTTTATTCCTCTGTGGTGACCCCTGATTAATAAGGAACTAAGTCGAAAGAAAATGAATGAATGAATGAATGAATGACAATTAGGGAATGTAAATTCTTCTCTTAGTCCCCAAAACCAGACCCGGCTCATTGGAAATACGTGCCTCGGGCTACATTTTTGTGAAACATAAAATAAGTTTCCCCAGGAACATTTTGTTGAACGTTTCAGATGACTAATCCACTAGAGGGTGCTGTCAACATATTCAAATCAAATCTGAAATACGTTACTTAGGGTATGTTTTTTGTACATTTCAGATACACGTCCTTCTAGTAAACATCCACAAGAAGGCGGGGGTTGTTGTATGATTAGCTAGCACACCACTAACCTAAAGCCTTCTCAAATAGCATTTTCAAAAGCAAACATAAGAAAAAAGTACACCGCAACTATGCAGTTCATCTAGATTTTGCATTGCTATTATCTCTTCTGTGGAACCACACTGGATACAAACCCGAGAGCGGTGCATCACAAGTACAACGCCACATGTAAATAATCCTTTATTTGTTGATAACATGGGTCACATTTTACAACAAGGCTTCATTAGTTAATGAATTTACTAGCATGAACTAAGTCTGAACGATACTTTTAATAAATACAGCATTTATTTGAAATGTCAAATTCATGCTTGTTAACATTAGATAATGTGAGTTAACATGAACTAACAATGAACAACTTTATTTTCATTAACTAATGTTAACTAACATGAACAAATACTGTAATAAATGTATTGTTCAGTGTTTGTTCATGTTAGTAAATGCAATAACTAACATTAACTAAACTTATTGTAAAGTGTTATATTAATATGTCCCTGTAAATACCATTAGTATAAAAAGTAACAAATTTGTTGTCGACATACTTCCCTGTAGCGCTAGTTTTACCTAGAAACTGAAGTAAATCGAATGCGGAAATACTTTTTTGTGGTTTTACAAAAATGTAGGCTGAATCATGTATTTTAAATAAGCCAGTGTTGCCTAAAACCCCATTGGACCCCCGAGGGATGAATGGCATTGTGCAAAACCATGCAAAACAACAGATTAATATTATATATTTTGAGATTAAATATTCATGCTTGTGTATTTTCATAAATAACAAAGTATTTGTAATTGATTACAGTTACTTTTATTTTGTAATTATGTAACTATTACTTGTAGCCTTGAAATGAACCATGAAATGAACTGGCAAATATTGCTGTGATGTAGTTTTGTCTATTTACTGACGGCTGCTTTGTAAACCAAAGATCTTTATGCTGTTTATTAAAATGCATTGGGCAAAATATTGGTAATTTTTTAGCATTGTGTATGATATTGAAGTTGATGTAAGGACACTTTTAAGAAAGTTTCCTAGAAATCTTTAAGAAATGTTAGAACCATAATCAACATATTTGTTAATTTTTAAATACAGAAATAATCTTACAAGCAGATCTATATCTACAGTAGGCTAAGGCTAGATTCAGAATACACAAGCCTATGTAATGCACCTTGTATTTGGAGGCTCTTTTGTGTATTTTTTTGATTTATGGCATTTGGGCGTAAGACTCTGTTGAGGAGTGCTGAACACTTTAGGTTTGTAACTTGTTTTTCCCTTCCATTTTCTTCCAAGGTTGGAAAGAGATCAGTGCACAGCAGAACTCTCAGTTATTAATTACTTCAAAGTTTCAAGGATTCTGCTGAAGTTGAGAAAGACTGAGGTCAAATGCCAAGTTGCTCTCAAATCTCAGCTTCTGTTCGTTATTCACAATGTGTCCAGTCACAGAAGAAGCTCAACGGCATGTATGCTAATTTGTTCAGAAAATGCCACCCCACAAATAATGATGTGTTGGTATTAGTCGTAGCATAAAAGAGCGCAGAAACACACGCTTAAAACTTTAAAAATCATAGAAAGAAAATCTGCATCTCGCCCACAAACAAAATCAACGTCTTGTTTATTAAGCAGTATTTTTGTATTTGTTTTCCTTAATCAAGAGCCTTTGTTGGACAAAATGACTTCCATCACCGCCCACTGCTTGACTTCTCAAACCCACTGCTGTTATTGTAATAAACGTGCTTCCAGCTCAATGTGGTATGTTCATTTTTGTGTCTTAATTTATACAGAAAGTAAATAATTTAACTTTTTTTGTTGTTGTTTTCAGCCATTCCTGATAGTGTTGTGTTAAAAATATTTTTGACTTGCATAAAAAACAACGATTATTTCAGTTTTAGACTGCTAATTGCTTTTATATTTGCCATGTGTGAACAGCTTGTAATGAATTTTTAAATACTGTATGTCAGTGTTTCTTGACCATGCTGCTGCACAGATTCCATGTCTCCTTAACCAAACACACCTGATTCAGATCATCAGCTCATTAGCAGAGACTGAAAGACCTGTAATGGGTGTGACAGACAAAAGTGTCATCCAAAACATGCAGTGTTGGTGGGACTCCAGGAATGTTGTTGAGAAACACTGCTGTATGTGACCTTTCCCGACATAATACATTTTCTTTGAGTTTTGGGATAGATTTATTTGTTAAGGACACTTGCTTTTGCAAGGAAATTCAAAAGGATGTGAAAAAGACACACTGTTATACTAGGTCGATACAATAGATCCTGTTTATTGTCTCAAATATACTTCTAGACCCCTTAGTTATATCAATATAGATCTTTAGTTTTAGATTGCCTTGAAAGAGACTTAAAAAAAGCTTTCTCCTTCTAAAAATGCATTAATTGAATATGTATTCAAACAGTATATATCATATGAATTAAATGTAAGGAAATCGTAATGACACATTAATAGTAATGTTTTATGTATTGGTTGTTTGATTGTCACTGCTGTTGTTTTTAGCATTAGTAAGTGTTATGCTCCCCTGAGTTTCATTTATTTGATTTATAATACTGAAAAACAGTATTATTGTAAAATAAAAATTTATTACTAAATTAACTTATTTTTATGTATTTAAATTTTATTAATGTATTAATGTAAATACAAATAAGTTATATTTAAATGGTTGTATAATATTTAAATTCCTTTCATCTTTAAATATCCTTGATCCTTAAATTTCCTTTAAATATAACAGAATTTATTTGAAATACTTTTTTTTGGGGGGGGGGGTCACAAACATATTTGCTTCCACTTTTGATCAGCATCCCCTTATCAAATTTAAATATTCATTTATTTTAAGGGGGAAAAACTGAACCACTGAACTATTGAATGGTAAAGTTTGATATCTAAATGAATTGGTCTTATTCAGAAAGAACTCTGAAATATTTGCTTCTATATCAGAAGCATTTTTTAATATGACTGAACCTAACCTATATTTTAAAGGTTATTTTAAAGGTCAAATCAGGTAGAAGCATTGCCTTGAGGTAACAACTACACACTTTCACTTTCATTGAGTGCTTCTGGTGGCATTTGTTGGTGGTCGTACGCATGCATATGCATCCTGACGACTATGTGTATTTGTGAAATGTGCCTGAGGCTAAAGTATAAAGCTGAAGAAATGTACTTTAACTCAGAAGTTTAGTTGCCCTTCGAGCACAAAGCCCCAATCCAGACCCTTGGCTTTATAGTTTACCTCAGGCAATCGGCTTCACTGCAGGCAACAGACGTATCACAGAGAGCACAGCTTCCTCAGAGAGAGGGAGAAGTGCAGATAGATCGTTGAAATGAGAGAAAGATGTCCCTGTTGGCGAAATTAAAGCCTGAGGAACGCGAATTGTTCCTTTCCTCTGCAGCTCGATAGTTTCTGAAGGAAACAAATATAGCATTGTCTGGTTTAAAGGTATGAAGCCTTATGAATGTGTGTGCTTACTGGACTCCTTGTGCCTCCTTTCCTAATAACTCAGATACGTCTTAATAAGATTCCTTTGAAAAGTGCTCGCACTCCAGAGAAATTTCCTAAGGACACTTAAACACCGTCTTCTGTTCCCAGCAGAACATCCTCGAATTGCATGAAGGTGTATAAATGAGAGAGCGCAGGAATCGGGCCCCGCGGTGGCATTTCTGTGATGATAAGAAAAACACAAACACTCCTGTAATTGTTTTTATGATGCTTTCTCTTGTCCTCAAGGCCTGATGAGGAAAATCAGCATAAAAGATAATTAAAAAGTTACACTGAAGCGGCCCGCCATGTCTGCCATCTCTTTCTCCCGCTCGCTCCATCTTTGCCCTCCAGTCACGCAAATGGAAATAAGGTTCTTGCGTCGAGCATTCAAACCTGAATGCAGCCATTTACAGACGCTTTGATGAACGGCGGCTTGAAATTCTTTCGAGACAAACTGCTTGTGCTTTTTAACGTGCAATAAATTATGGCTGCTTGCTGTCTTGTTGCTAATGAAGAATCTCAGCGTTGCATTATTACCTGAGCTCCACGGGGTATCGTTTTATAGCCTGAATTAGGTTGCTTTTGTATGTTAGAGATCTTAATGCTTTCTAATGAAAACCAGGGTCTGACTAAAGTGTTCAAGCACAAAACGGCGCTTCATTCTTTCCCCCTGGGATTCGCCACGGCATCCTAATGGGTTTATTCAGCTAAACCAAAACAACATTTTAAGAACAAAAACATACAATTGCCTCAGAAATGGCACCATTTTTCGTTAAGTCAAATCAGTGTAGTTTCTGAAATGTTTTAAAGCACAGCAATTTAGTATGACTGCATTAAGGCATATCTAAACGTTCTTGATGCCATTTATTAAGTGACCCTCTAGAATACTTGATTCTGATTGATTAGCTCAGCATTTTAGTATAACTACAATAAGGAATAGCTAATTCTTCTTAATGCTATTTATTACATGGCTCTCTGGAATACCTGATTCTAATTGGTCGGCCCAGCAATTTAGTATAACTACATTAAGCAATAGCTTACTGTTATTAATGCCATTTATTACAGGGCTCTCTGGAATACTTGATTCTGATTGGTCAGCCCAGCAATTTAGTAAGACTGCATATAGGAATAGCTACCTGTTCTTAATGGTATTTATTACAATGCTCTCTGGAATACTTGATTCTAATTGGTCAGCCCAGCAATTTAGTATGACTACATATAGGAGTAGCTAACTGTTCTTAATGCTATTTATTACATGGCTCTCTGGAATACTTGATTCTGATTGGTCAGCCCAGCAATTTAGTAAGACTGCATATCGGAATGACTAAATGTTCTTAATGCTATTTATTACACAGCTCTCTGAAATACTTGATTCTGATTGGTCAGTTCAGCCAGCAATTCAGTATAACCACATTAAGGAATAGCTAGCTGTTCTTAATGCTGTTTATTACACTGCTCTCTGGAATACTTGATTCCGATTGGTCAGCCCAGCCAGCGATTCAGTATGACCACATTAAGGAACTGTTCTCTGGTATACTTGATTCTGATTGCATTCCAAGGCATGTTATTTCTCATTAACAACCAATTAAACTAATAACACAGGCTGTATATTGGCACATCCATATGCTTTGACATCTGAAAGTGAAAAAATTGAAAAACCTTTCTGTTTTAATGCACTTTTGTTGCACAAATGCTAAAATAAAAGTAAATTAAAATAAAATAAAAATGTTAGTTCAGTTCGATGATCTTATATTTAGTCTGTAAGATGTAAAGCAGCAAAACTAACCTGCTATATGGCTGCTTAGGAGAAAGACACTATAGTACAGACAATAAATCTGAATCTTCAGAGCTGAGGATCCTAAGAACAAACCTAAAATATCAGATTGGCTCAGAAACATGTTGAATGTCCAAGAGTGGCTCTAACACACAGGCTGTGACAATAAATTGCAGGGCACAAGCGTCATCAAACAAAACCTGAACAACCTTGAGCAAAATATGCCAGGAGAAATGGAAAGAAATTACACCCGAACAGTAAGAAGCTAGTAAAGGCTTACAGATTCACTGCCAGCTTGAAAAATTACAGTGCTGTGATTGAAAGCTTGTGTTTTGTGAAGGTTATTTTGTAAAATAAATCATGTTGTGTTAAAATGTTTCAGTACCTTGAAATAATAATATTGCTGAGAGCAAAAAATCAAATGGAGGATTGACTTCAATAAAATAAGAGACGTGCTTCAAAAAAGAAGAGCACTTAACAATTATAACACCTTCACTTATTCAAATTGAGCTGCACACTGGGTCTATACAAAGTATGAAAACGTTTGTTTTTATCACCAGGTGAGGATTCTCCATTATTTGTACTGTTTTTAGATAATTATATTTTCTTCTACCTTTGTCTAAATTCTCAGAGAAACCTGATAGATAGTAAACTTGAATGGTAGTTCACCTATTGCACTTGTCCTCTATATAAGCAGTAGGATTCAGAGAGTGCATTCAACTTGTTAGTTGTTCATTAGTGGTACAACAATGCTGTTTTGCTTTTGGTGCTTTAAACACCTTTAAAAAAATGTTAGATATTGTATTAAAGGTCATATATTAAAAAACAGGATATACCTAGGCATAGCTAAATAATAGGGATTTAATACATGGAAATGACATACCATGAGTCTTAAACTCTATTGTTTCCTCATTCTCATGTAAATCCTGTGAGTGTAAAATTCCTGTTACGACTGTTACGCTGCATGTGGGATCATTAATAATCATGCCCCATGCTGTGTTTTAATGTTTGTTTGTGAGATTACAAGTATGATATTTTTTTTCAGAATTTTTTTAATGTGTCTAAACTATTAAACTTACTATGTATGTATGACTCTTATTTTGAAAATGGCAGAGACAGCGAGACTAGCCCACTGTGCAGAATCACATCTTTACATTGTTTTCTATATGTTGCTAAGCAACATAGAACAATGCTGAATGGATATATGTGTGCATAAAGTACACTCATAGAAAACATTGTTTAGAAATTCTTTCTTCTCATCTTTCTTTTTTCTTCCCTCTTTTCTTTTTTCATCCTTTGCATCTGGTGTGCGGGATGTACAGATTATAAATTTATTCAGCATCACTCCAATAAGGTCTGTTTAAATGTATTTAAACACAATAAGGTATGTTTAAATGTATCTTTTTTAGACTGTTATAAAATTTGTCACATATATTTGTAATGGATCAACAAACAAATGTAGACTGCTTAGTATAAGTGTTTAATGCATATTTATGCACTGTGTCATATCACTCAGCTCTTACTTTCATTTTTCTGGAGTGAAATTATGCCTTTAGAGCTTGGGAATGTTCACATCACGGCGAGTTGTGGTCGGCCATGTTTTAGGGCAAATGCAGGAGTGCTTAATGAAACACAGACACAGAGGGGGCAGATCTGGAGCGGATTAAGTAAACGAGCAAGTTTATCTGTAACTGACATGCCATCAACGAGCTGCTGCAAGAAAACATCTCCATATATGATTTTCTTCATTACCTGTAGTACGAGCACTTACAGTTTATTGCTGATGAGTGTATATATGATACAAAAAAAAAATCAACAGAGGTCAATGGGAAGCAGGCTTACTTGACCTACACACCTAGAATGCATTGCGTTGCTTACGACACGTTCCCAAGCTCTATAAAGGAAGTCAAAAATGCATCTTGTTGATATCAATTCTTGCTTGTGTTTTCATATATTAAAGCTTCAAAATACAACTTTAAATATGTCTCTGTTAGTCCCTTTTATTGAGTATTCTTGTAATTTAGCTTATATTTCATCCACAACACAATTCAGGAGAGGTCAAAATAGGTTCCTCCGGGCGCTTATATTAGATATTTCACTCACTCTATCTAGCTAAAATAGGTGTAAACGTAGGCTGGGATGATGTGCTGTTAATCGACTGCTCCTGCACCTCCTGCAGGAGTATCTGATTAAAAAAAGTCTAGAATGGCATCATTTAAGCCACCATCATGTTTTACTGTCCATGTGAGAACAACAGTGTAAGCAAAACCTGACCCACACACACACACACACATAAATACACCCATTGCTCTTCTGTCTTCTGCTCTTATTAGATTGAAGCTTCCAGTGTGGATCGTCTGCCAGTCTCTCCCTCTCTTCTTTCATTTGTTCCTCTCTTCTTCTCTAGCTTCAAATCGAATGACCTCACCGGGGTAGTAATTGCTAAGCTGATCTGTGGCCCATCATTGAGCAGAATGAGGGCCCTGCTCTCTTTTCACCCGTGTCAGGACAACAGCGGTTGATCCGGTTTGTATCGACTGGCCCTGCACAGCAGCTGTTAACATTTGAAATTCATTCCATTATTAAAGCTACAAGGGAGTCGAAATCGAGCAGATATATATCCTGCGCTCATATCTCCTCGCATCACTCTCTGTTCTCAGAGGATCCTATATAGGCAACAGAGCAAATTTGAGTCTTCCTCAATAATGTTGTTTTAATTCAAAAACATTGCTTTCTCTGACCCCCAGTCAGATGTATTAATATCATCTCGGTTAAATAAACGGCAAACAACATGATCTGATGGACGCGGGTCTCAAATCCCCCAGTCGCCAGCCTTAAAACCTTTGCTGGATGAAGCTTGAAAGGCACAGCAGAGGCGCCGAGCCACCCACATCCCTCCACACGCCATCGGCGGCAGACAGGTCATCTTCAAATCCTTCTCTCATCCAGCTCAAATCAGCCTCACTTTCTCTCTCTCTTTCTTTCCCCAGAGGTACAGACTGAAGGTCTTAGCGTGTGAATAGAGGCGAGTAGCAGAAATCGCACCCCTGGGCTTTAGGCCATCATGCGTGGGAGAGAGAGAGAGAGAGAGAGAGAGAGAGAGAGAGAGAGAGAGAGAGAGAGAGAGAGAGAAGAGGAGAGGGATAGGTAGAAAAGACGGATGGAGAAGTGGAGAGCCTCATCCGATTGGGTTTCCCGCTAAGAGCCTTTCGAAGGCGGATGACTCAATCAGTGGCGTTTCCAACGGGAGGCCAGAAGTTTTCCCTGGGAGGCTTTGTGCTCAGAGGCAGAAGCATTTTTAGCGGCAGGCTGAGGTCTGAAGAGCTCAAATGAAGCTTGCTTATTGTTCCAGCTTAAGCCAGACTTACCTGTGCTGGATAAAACCTGATGGAACTCAGAAAGTGATATTCATTTTAAATAAATGGTGCCTGCATCAAATTTCATTTGCTGAAGATATACTGTATACAATGCTCAACATATATACGTACACCCCTCACAAATCTCTCATTTAAATGAATATTTTTTACAGGATGCTTTACAATATTATATTTGTGCATATACATTGGATTAGTCAGTACTAAAGCCAAATCTGGAGCTAATCTCTTTTTTTAAAGAGCAAAATTTAAGAGAAACAAAAAATAAATATACAATTTTGTTGAAAATTTTGTCGTTGTAATTTTATCCCAATATTTCACATGAATTTAAATGTAATTTCTTTCTATGTCTAAAGATGTTTGGTAACTAAAATATTATTTGACACATTTTTAAACAATACGTTTTTAATAATTACACTTGTGTGCATGTGTGTTTCTATATATACAGTCAAGCCCGAAATTATTCATTCTCCTGGCAAATTCGGACTTGTTTTTGTAAAATAAAATAAAAACTGGGAAATATTTTTTTACCCCAAAATGATGCCTCTTGTACATCGTCTTATTATCTTTTTGAAGAAGCCTGTGTCATTTCCAGTAAAAAAAATAAAACTTCAATACTGGTTCAATAAATGTAACTTTAGTTCAGAATTTGCCAGGTATGAATAATATTTGGGCTTGACTGTATATAGATAAGCATTTGGTATCAGAAATTGATGTGTTGGTATGTTTCAATTTAATTTCTTTCCATTTATTTTCAACAACTTACACTTAATTGGGATGGAACATTATTTTATGCACATTTGTAAGAGTTTAATTTTACAAGTTGTTTCAAACATCAAATTAGATATAGACGCATCATCTGCATTTAATATTACTCAGTTTTATGCATGACACCAAAATGGCATCTCATAATTGACCCATCTACACTTGAACATGTATGCATATTAGAACCCAACCTTTTGGCAAAAATACAGGCAGTTATGGAAATGTATATTAATGCTTCAAGGTGCTATGTTGCTTAGCAACAATAATCAGCATCTAGTTAATCTAAAGAACTAAATTATGCTGGTATTTTATCAGAGTGCATAACAGTGATTTACTCTTCCCAGCAACACCCTGCTGAAAAATCTCTGTAATGCATTTGCTTTGGCTTATTGCTTATAATGCTGCACTTTCTTAAACAAGATAATAAGAGGTCAGTGTTACGCCAGCGGCACACGTGTATATCCTCTAAATAGAAGCTTTTTATAGTTGTGGGTGTGCAGGAGGAATTGCATTCGCTCAGTGTCTCCAGTTAAGTAAAGGTAAAAGCCCAGCATTTAGTGTAAGCCCATCTGCTGTGCAATCACTAGAGCAGTATTGACCACTAAGATTAGATTTGCCATTTTCTGGGAGAGTGCTGTACGGATCGGAGGCAGGTGTATAACTGTTTATCATTCTCAGACCTTCAGTCCCCGCAAGCAAAAACAGACCAAAGGGAACATCGTGTGTGTGTGTGTGTGGGTGTTTCCCCAATGTTTACAGCACACTAAACTGTTTACCATTTAGAGTCCTCCACACAAATCTCAGGTGAGCATATTCTCCATTTCTCAACGCGTAAAAGTGAATAAGTTGGGGTTTTAGTTACAGCAGGTTAGCGTTTCCAGAGCAGAGCTTCCTTGAGTATTTTGTCCAGGAGACAGTATAATCTTAGATCTGACAGTGCTGTAAGCCCGGCTGCAGGAGGATGAAGACATCTGTCTTTGCTTTTCAATCACAAACGCTTCCCGCTTCTTTTGTTTGCGTTCATGTTTTTTTATTTGACAGAGTCTTAGAGGGATCAAATAAAGCGGCATGCGGAAGAAGAGTTTTTTTCTGTTTTTTTTTGTGCGTGTATGTTGTTTTCCATCAGTGAAGCTGCTTCCCATTTTTTCCAATTTTTCAGTGGGATTAGAAAGGGGAGTGATGGCTTTGCTCACTGGCAGACGCATCATAAAGCTACGGCTTAGACGAGTCACTGGAGCCACAAAGAAACCGGCACACCTCTAAAACCCCTATACACACACAGATATAAGCTGCCACACACACACACACACACACCTGATACAGTGAGGGCCGGGTGAACAGAGGGGTAGAAAGAAGGAGTGGAACAGAAAGGAAGTAAAGTCTGCTTGTAAACATCCCTGTAAACACAAGTTTTAAGTGCAACACCATCAGTGCCAGAGAGTCATTTTGCCAGCCTATTATATATAGTGCAGTTAAAACTACTTATGTCAAGTCTAGTTTGATATACTTTTAGACTTTTCTAAACACTCTTCAGTGGGTTAGAAAATGAGTTGTTCTACTAATTGCACAGGTTCATATTTCACTCTAAGAATGTTGTGTTGTAGGCGGCACAGTGGCTCAGTGGTCAGCACTGTCACCTCACAGCAAGAAGGTCATTGGTTCTAGTCCTGGTTGAGCCAGTTGGCATTTCTGTGTGGAGTTTGCATGTTCTCCCCGTGTGTTTCCTCCGGGTACTCCAGTTTCCCCCACCATCCAAAGACATGCACTATAGGTAAATTGAATAAACTAAATTGACTGACCCAGCCGAGGCTCGAACCAGCGACCTTCTTGCTGTGAAGCGAACGTGCTACCCACTGCACCACTGTGAGGCATATATATATATATATATATAT
>CAIGQW010055024.1:15874615-15903686 GCA_903798125.1 Danio choprae | reverse complement strand
GTGTTAAATTCAAATATTAAATATATAATTAAATAAAAACTTAAACATATCATTTAAAAATAAAACTAAACTATAACAAACTGTCTATAAACAGTAGTACTGTAAAAAGGATATAAGCAACAAAAAATAAAAACAATAAATATATATGTAATTTACACACAGACACACACACACACAAACACACATAAATAGTATAATATAATATAATATAATATAATATTTAAGATAGTATAATATATAATAAAACATAAGATAATATAATATAAGATAAGATAAATGTTATGTATAAGTGTTTTTATACATATTTTTAATCTATTTATTTATAATTTGTTTAGATTGTATTTGTTTTAATTCATAGTAATTCATAGTAATGTAGATAAACAACCAAATTTCTAAAAAAGCGTCCAGTGATAGGTTGGAATCTGTGTTTTATTAATGCAGATGAGTGTGAGTAAACAATTTGACTTTTTTTTTTTTCTTGGAAGACTCTTGTTTGTGTTTCTTTTCCAGAATTGTCTTATTCATGTGTCACTAATCTCACTGAAGAGAGAGTTCATTTTTTCCCAAGTGGACGTTGCAGAATTTGAGCAAAGAGAGACAGATTGTGGCTCACAAACAAATGCTAATCCATGAATTAAACAGCTTAATGTCTAATGGCAGGGAGTGTGAAGGTGCGCTGAAATCAAGCTTAGAATTAAATCAGTTTTTCAAGCCCTGCGCTGCGGATTTTAGAGGAACGAGCTGTCGTGTGTTTCCAGCACTAGTATTCTTCTCCAGCGCCGCTGAATTGTTTTGCAAGGGTGGTCCGAATGAAGATGGAGTATTGTGTCAGGAACAGCGCTGCCTCATTTTTAGGGTTAGCAATTCTTATGGAGATGAAAATGGCAGGCCTTTTTTTCATTCCTCTATATGGAAAGGAGCTCAGATAAACTCAAAGCCATTTCCTTTCATGCTCTAATGCAAAAAAAAAAAAAAAAGTTGCACATCCACATGTCCAAGTGTTCTCTGAATCATAAACAGCCTTACTTGATGGCTTTAAGGACACTTTCTTTTCTGTTTTACTGTTAAGATGAAGTATATGTTGTGTTCTGTTTGTCAATGGAGGATATACGAATACAAAATGGAAACGACTGAATGGTTAAAAGTAAAATCGGTCTGTCATTATGTAGGATGTTCTGTGATTCGCATTTGTTTTTGTCATGTTTGTTCTGGGAATAAAGTCTGAAATATAGATGTGTTTATAGCTAATATAGACCATTTCAATGTGGTGATGTCATTGGCCCATGAACATTTCCTGCGTGTTGTTAAACTATTTTCTAACTGTAACAAGAGACAATTCAATCATAACTTGATGTTAAAACAGCTATCATAACATAATTTATCAATATGTGGACCTGGATTATCTGAAGCTATGGAAATGAAAAATGTAAAACAGGAAATATGTTAGGACCACTGTTATTGTTTACATCCCTCAAAATGGTCTTCAAAAAGACAAAATGTGTAGATACAGATACACTGATTTGATTTATTTATTTTTTTCTAAATATTTTGAATTAAAAGTACATTGTAGAGGTGTAGTTTCCATATAATTGTATTTATATGGAAGTTGATATTTAGCCGCACCATATTGGTGTTTCGTAACATCTAGTTTTTATGAGGTGAGGAGTTGTAAGCCCAGCACTCAACCCCCAACCTGGAGGGTCAGGACATACACTATGGACAATCTTTGGTTGGAGTGGAGAGTGTGGGAAGTTACTCACAACTCTGGAGCTGGGGACATCAGGGAATACAGGAGTTAAAAAACTGTGTGGAAACAGTTGACACGGAGATACATCTTTGCTGTCTGGAAACAGCGGAAGGGGCTTGACTTCACTCCAGAAGTCTATGAGCAACTTCCCAGTGTCCAGCAGTTTCCCATCTGTAGAGGCGGGGTGGGCGGGACTCTCGTCAAATTCACTGAGGTCCGCCAGGACTCCCCCTTTCGGCGATGTTGCCGGCTCACGCACCTGGTCAGACGGTGTTGTGAGCTCCACCTGCTCGGTGTAATACTGCTCTGTCGCTCTAGATGGTGATGGCTCGTACACCGAGGGTGGCTCTCCGTCTGCTGTGGGCTCTGGAAAGCGCTGCCTGCAAAAGGCTGATGTTTGGCTGGTCACTGGGTCGGGAGTGGCACTGACGAGGTCTTCCTCCATGCAGGCGGTGAATGGTTATCCATAATGCCCCGAGGACCATCTTCGGACAACCGTGACTGGTGAAATTCGCTATTAACTGACTTGTATGGTCCTCAGGGCTGCTTTCCCTTCTGCTCCAGCAGGAGGTGAGGAATTTCGGGGTGGTAGATGGGGTCCATGGGAACACGGGGAAGAGGAAGAGAAAAAAAAGGGGCAAAAAAGACTATAAAAAAGAAAAACTGTTTTGGTCCGGTATTCTGTCACGTTCGGTTTCCACATGAAGGCACAGGAACACTGGATTTATCAAAACACTAATTTATTTACAAACACTCACTCAATACAAGGGCACTGGAAACACGGGAGACTCTGGAAGGACATGGGGTAAAGACAGCACGGAAAGACAATCAGACAATACAATACCAGACAAGGACTGAACCAAACGAGTATAAATACACCGGGGACATGATTAAACTGATAGGACACAGGGGATGAACACAGGTGAAACTAATGAACATTGGAAACGTCGGGAAACAGAACAAAGGAATCACATGACATGGGAAACACAGAACAGATACCTGACAATAGTCATTCATTCATTCATTTTCATTTCGGCTTAGTCCCTTTATTAATCTGGGGTTGCCACAGCGGAATGAACCGCCAACTTATCCAGCATATGTTTTACGCAGCGGATGCCCTTCCAGCTGCAACCCATCTCTGAGAAACATCCATTCACACTCATTCACACACATACACTAGGGACAATTTTTAGCTTACTCAATTCACCTATACCGCATGTCTTTGGACTTGTGGGGGAAATCGGAGCACTCGAAGGAAACCCACGCCAACACGGAGAGAACATGCAAACTCCACACAGAAACGCCAACTGACCCAGCCAAGGCTCGAACCAGCAACCTTCTTGCTGTGAGGCGAACGTGCTATCCACTGCGCCACCGTGAGGCCCTGACAATAGTCTGATATTTTTATTTTAAAATGAATTAAGTATGCAAAACAACAGTGCAGTTTCATACCGGATTTCTACTTTACTAATTTTTTCTCTCCGACACTACTATATTATTGGAAAACACTTTATATTTAAAATGTATGTGGCAGACGCATGTTGCCGCTGACAAATGTTGTTTTCACTTTGAATGTGGTAATAAGGTTTATAAAATGTGGCGTTGTAATACCAATGCATCTGCAGCATTTTCAAAGCCATTATTTCACCCAAAAAAGACAGATTTGTTTAGTCAAATATGTTTTTTATGACAAAACTCATTTTTTGTCGTGTTGTTGTTCTAGCTGGCAAGATTACTGTGTTGTTCTATGATTCTACTGTGACTTGGAGATCAGTTCTATTTCGCTGTGCTTTTTGACAGTTAGTTTCACAGTTGAACAATGTAGTTATGCGAACAAGGTTAATGCGGATCAACCCTGTCAGCTGCTAATGCAGAAAAATGGCTGTCTGTTTTTGGAATATTGATTCTCGTCACTGTCTCTCAGTGATTAGTACCCATCACACTCGCTGACGTCTTTACAAGTGCATTCCTGCCCAACCTGAATATTACTATACCATATGTGTGGAAACCAACGGCAGCTTAAGATAAAAATATATATTGTTCATTATGAGGGCTGTTTCTGGAGAAACATCTCTGTGGTCCACTATACACTGACTAATTACTTGGACATTTGTTCCCATGACTCCATAGCAAATCCTTTAAATGCAACAGTATTTAAAATAGGAAAAGCAATGACAATTAAAATATAAACAAACAGAAATAATAGTGGAATTTGCTATAGAGTGCTTGTTCCTAAAGTATATTTCCTGTGCATATTTTTATTGAGATTAAAGCATTACAATGGGCTGCACGGTGGCACAATGGGTAGCACAATCGCTTCACAGCAAGAAGGTCGCTGGTTCGAACCTCGGCTGGGTCAGTTGGCATATCTGTGTGGAGTTTGCATGTTTTCCCCGTGTTCGCGTGGGTTTCCTCCGGGTGCTCTGGTTTCCCCCACAAGTCCAAAGACGTGCTATAGGTGAATTTGGTAAGCTAAACTGTCAGTAGTGTATGAATGTGTGTGAATGAGTGTGGATGTTTCCCAGTGATGGGTTGCAGCTGGAAGGGCATCCGCTGCATAAAACATATGCTGGATAAGTTGTGGTGACCCCAGATTAATAAAGGGACTAAGCCGAAAAGAAAATGAATGAATGAATTAAAGCATTACAAGTTATGAATCAAACCAGGCTGGAAGATTAATAGAAATACAAACAAATAAAAATTGCAAGCTTTTATTTAAAGTAAATAAATATATTAAAATCTAGAACAGTCCCAGTGATGGGTTGCGGATGGAAGGGCATCCGCTGCGTAAAACATATGCTGGATAAGTTGGCGGTTCATTCTGCTGTGGCGACCCCAGAATAATAAAGGGACTAAGACGAAAAGAAAATGAATGAATGAATGAAAATCTAGAACAGAAAATATTTTAGGTACTAGCTTAATTTTTTATTACGTGCCTTAGACTACATTTTTGCGAAACATAAAAATACATTGCTATGAGTACATTGTGTTGTACATTTCAGATGACAAATCCACTAGAGGGCACTGTCTACATTTTTCTACATGAATCTGAAATACATTACTTGTGTACATTTTATTGTAAATCAAATCGGTGGAGTTGCTCTTCAGTTTTTCAGCTTTTAGCAGTGACATTTGCATTACACTGAACTAAACTGAACTGAACTTCAACTGTGACAACTGAACTGAAGCAGTTTCAGTTTACTAGAACTCCATCTATGTTAAGCTTTGTCACAATCTACATTGCAAAAAGCACTACAGAAATAAACATGAATTGAATTCAATTGAATTAAGATTGTATTTCTTAGCTCTGCGCACAAAATGGGCTACCAAACTAACTGACCATACCAGAAATGTTGTCCATATGGAGATAGACCAACACAGATTGTGGATACGTGCCCAGGGCTACATTTTTGGAAACCATGTAATACTTGACCTGTGCTTATCAGTTTTCTCGGTAGCTTGCCTTGTACAGCATTGGACATGGGACACAGAGCGGACCAGGTTTGAGTCTGGCCAAGGGTGGTCCCAGAAACCCAGGTCCCTTTTGAAAACACTATTGGTTTAGCGAAAGGTGTGTGTGGGTCAAGTCAATAGCAAGGTGATATACAGTATGCACGACAACCCCTGGGTTCTCACGGACACACACGAGAAGGACACACAAATGTGGCTTAGTAATGTATTAGAGATACACATCGGCTTCTAGTGGATTTTGCAAAATAAAAAAGCTAACAATAAAGTAAACTGAGCACACCTCAAGCAACAATAGGTACATAGGAAAAAAGCACCTTGTGAAAAGGTGCAAATGGAAACAAACAATCACACGCACTGTCAATACTTGCTATATGCATATTTTATTATATATGACGTTTTGGTCCCATGACCTTCATCAGACATGTTGATGAAGGTCATGGGACAGAAACAGCATGTATAATAACATTTTGAGTAGTATTGATAACACTACTCAAAAAGTTTATCTGCTGAACAAGTGTGCGGACACTCTATAGCAAATTCCACTATTATTTCTGTTAAGTAGTATTGATAATACTACTCTATAAAAAGTATTAATAATGTGTGAGATTGTTTGTTTTCCTTTTGAAAAAAAGCAGATGTTGCTTCAATCACATATTTCACGATAGCCAAAAATGTAGCCCTTGGCACGCATCTCCAATGAGCCTGGGTTGACACAGACAGGTGAGGCAAACAAATATGATCATAAATTATAGACACCGTTAAGTTGTTTTGTAGTATTTAGTTATTTTCCGTTGTGCAAAGAACTGTACAAAAATAATCCTTCATTTGTCTATAATTTGTCCCTGTAAATATCATTGGTGTGAATAGGAACACAAGTTGTTGGCCTCATTCTGCCCCGTAGCATTCTTTTTTTACATTGAAACTGAAGTCAATATTAAATATTGTATATTAAAGTATGTTTTCTTGTGGTTTCACAAAAACAATTAGGCTGAAGCTTGCATTTCCAATGAGCCTTTTTAGCAAAATACAGTATCTGGTAGTTTAGCTTGGTGTATTGAGCCCCTTTAGCAAACAGAGGTGTTTTTACATACATTTGACCTCTATGCATGAATATGTAAATCTTTTACTCGCAGAAATTGTCTCGGTGCTGACGTCGTGGTTACTTTGGTTTGGGAGTAAGCGTTCTTTCATGTTAACATACTGTAAGCATTCTCTCAAGGTCATCTGAGGGAGATCTCGTCCCATGAGCACATTTACGCACTAATTAGGTGTTGTTGTTTTTGTTTTTCTTTCTGACAGTCATCAGCAAGAAAACGTTTCAGAGGCGGCAGCCGTGAAAACAGCGCTCGCCGAGTACCTAGAGACATGAAGGGCTGACAATGAGGAGTTTTATCTTTTACCATAACTCGCAAGGTTTTCTCAGAATATAAAGCATAATCATTTTACTTTGATTGTACACCGGGGTAGTCATTACTGTGTCCCCCAGAGAGAATATTGTAAGAACACACGCAGACAGTGGCCGAATCAAAAGCATTCATACTACAAATAAAAACGCTCAAGCCAAAAAAACAAAAATAGATTGAATTACAGAGATACGCATTCATAAATAAGAGGCTGAATGACACAGAAATGCAATGACTACAAAACAATCAGATTGCACTGTGTGTGCATAAACAAAACAATTGAAAAGTGCACTTCTCTTTTCTTTCTATTAAATAAAAGGGCTTTTGTTGTTTTGGATGGGTTAAATTGTCTGAGGCTTGGGTGAACATACATTTCAGAGTGAAATATCAAAATGAAGCATTCGTTATGAGTGCTAACAAACACTTAGCTCATTTATATTCACAGACATTTGTACAGTAAGTATTATAGTTCAGCCATTCTTGAAACAAATATTTCAATGCATTGGCACAACCTAAAATGTTAATTATTTTACATATGTAGCCATTGAGGATATATACAAAGTGTGTGAATCTTAGTTTAATAATTAGCTTTTATAATCAGTGTAATCTAATTAGATTGTTGATATGCATTTACACATTTAGCTAATTTAACATTATAATTCTTTAACGATTGTGACTATGTACATCATACACAAATCTATTAATGTCTATTAATATGAAAACATTACCACAACACCAGCAGTGCTTTGTTTCATTAAATGAAAACAACTTATTATTTTTTTCTCACTAGAGTGTGATTAGTGCATTTGCAATTAAGAAAGCTATTTCTGGAAGAAAGTTTTCCAAACATTTACTCAAAGATGTCATCCTTCTTGTTAGCAGTTACCTGAAAACTAGCGGTGAAAGAATGCTACGCTGTAGAAAGAGATCTGTTACTAAAGTGAGCACATTACATTACATTAAAAGAAACAAGTTTACTTTACTGAAAACGGTGAGTCAACTCGTTGTAACTTTTAACAATTATGCACATAGTTCATTTACTTTAAAAAAAGGGAGTAAACCAGTCGCCTTGAATTTATTACAAACCAGGCTCATTGCGGATATGTACCCAGGTTTACGTTTCTGGGGACAGCAAAATACCTAACTGGAGGTACGTCTTCTTGCAGTTTTTGTGTTCGCAAATCCGCCAGAGGCCACTGAGTACGCTTTTTGATGATCTCAAATTTCTCTCGCACGTCAACTTCTCTCTTAAATCCACCAGTGGGCGCAATATACACTTCAGCTTCAACTAGGCCAGCTTGCTGTCAACTGACTGACCGACTGACTAAATGACCCGACCCTTACCTAAATCCAACTGATAGTGTTTTCAAAAGCAATCTAGAAAAAGTTTTCTGCCAGTTTTTTTTTTATTTTATGCTTTTGTTTTACTTGGTTTCTGAAACCGTTCTTCACCGGACTTGAACCTGGTCCCCGCTGTCAACTCCACATCCCAAGTCCATTGATGTATGCAGTGAGCTACTGGCCAAACTGGTAACACCTGAAAAGCCATTCATACGGAGGTAAGCGATCAGCTGGCAAGGAGCAGAAGCCATCGATGGCGTCATATGCCCTGTGTCGTTCAGTTTAAAGATTAAATACTCAGACGTAGCTCTGGCTACATAATTTGTGCTCTCCTGAAATGTAGACGGATACATATCCACAATGAGCCTGTGTTGATTTATTGAGTAAAGTCAACTAATCGCTTTTAACAGTACACTGTAAATTAACTTAATTGTTTTTACAAATTTAAGTGGATTGAACATAAAACAATCAAGTGGCCCCGAAAATCTCAAGAATTGTGTTGTTTCAGCTTGTTTTAAATAAGTAGTTTGAACAAGCAGCAGAAATAATTTTTTAAGTTGTACATGCATAACATACTGCACTGTTAAAAATGCTGGTTTCCATTCAATTCCTTCATGTTCATCCCATCACAAATTGATTATATTAACTGGGGATTGAACATAAAACAATTAAGTTGTGCCAAAAAACTGTGAGAACTGTGTTGTTCTAACTCATTTCAACTAAGCAGTTTGAACAAGCAGCGAAAAAAATTTTTTTGAGTGTGTAGCTTTCCCCTTCTATTCAAACCTTAATTCAAAAAAGAAATGTGTGTACACTTTACAAACCTCCTGGAACCAATTACTGAGTGACAACTGGTACAGAAATCACTTCCTAGGCACAAGTGTGCACAACATATGCACGTCAATACTCAAATCTATCCGCTACACATATTCATAATGATTGAGTACTCGTATACACATCACAACAAAGTAGTGCCTCTGAATTGATTAAGGGCTCACCAGCATGAAATAAGAGATTAATTTGGTTTTGAGATGAAAATCACGGTTAGCATAATTATGGCAGAGTGAGTAATGGAGTGTGTTGTGATTGGGAATTGCTCCACAGCTGCAAAAGTACCTGCCAGGCCTCAGAATGCTGTCAAATCAAGCGGAAAACACAGCACACATCATCACTGCAATTATAAAGTACAATCAATGTTATACATCAAATTATTCATGAATCCCTAAATGGGACGGGATGTCCATCATGTTCTTTTTGGGGCCTTGCTTCATAGGTATTTGATTTCTTTGTAAGTATTAGTCTGAAAATGTGTTTCAGATTTTACACTGAAGTATTCCAGGTTTAAGCTCTGGTTCAAATCTGGTTGATACAAGTTAAATAAACAGCTTTTTTGACATAATGTTGATTACCACTTAAATAAATTTTTAAAGTTCATAAAGTTTTTTTTTAAAAACAAGGACAATAATTCAATTCAATTCAATTCAATTCAAGTTTATTTATGTAGCGCTTTTTACAATGTAGATTGTGTCAAAGCAGCTTAACATAGTTCTAGTAAAATCCAGATTTTAGAGTTGAAGTTCAGTTTAGTTCAGTTCAGTTCAGTGTGGTTTAAGTTTCACTGCTGAAAGTTCAAACACTTAAGAGCAAATCCACCAAAGCGCAGCTTCACAAGTCCCGATCTGAGCAAGCCAGTGGCAACAGTGGCGAGGAAATAAACTTCTTAAAAAAACCTCGAGAGAAACTCTGTTGGGCACAATCATTATTCTTCTGGCCAAACTTCCTGTGTGGAGCTGAAGTCTAGGCGCCAGAGGCTGGAGAAGCTGGATGTCCATAGTGGAAAGCTGCAGGAGTGGTAGGGCACCGACGGGAGGTCAGGCTGGCCCACAGGATCAATGCGTAGACTTGTTTGTTGCAGTGGCCTTTCAGAAATCAGTCTCATGCACTCCATTCCTCCATGACCAGCACAGCATCAGCTCGGGATACGGCCTGGTCTAGGATACCTTTGGATCATCTCTTCACAGGTCTAGGATCGCATCAATGGTGCTGCATAGTCTGTAGGGGCCTCGGGATGAGTATCCCCAGGTAGAAATAGAAAATAAAGAAAATAATTAGCGTAGCTGCAGTTCATAGTGTATTTAAACCATATGCAAAAAATTGATTGTTATAGATGAAAATAGCAGTTATATAAACAAACATGTAAAGCATATGAGAGTTTCTAACACAATGTCTGGTGCATTAAGACAGGAGGAGTGTGTTCTACAGGTGGTTGTCAAGCCAGCACACTCATGCTTCATACCGTTATTGCAATAATGTGATCATAAAAGAATAGGGTTAGATTTTGGAGGACTAACATTGTTAGCTTGCCATTGACCAAAATATTTTTAATCATAACCAAAACATTTGCCTTTTTTCAGTAAATCCTTGTGTCTTTTTTTTATTTTTAATAGTGTGAAGATTTATTTAAGTCAATTTATTCTTTGGGATTATATTTCGGCCTACACAACTGACTGGATAGTTTTGCAGGGGGGCGGGGAGTCTTTGTTTGTTTGTTTTGACCAACATTTTGCAAATCTTCATACAAAATGTACCTCTCCTTACAATTATCTGCAATTTTCAGCTACAGTGAATAATACACAGGAAGTAAGTAGAGCACATACCATGTTTTTTTTTTTTTTTAATAATTTTTACTTCATTTTTTGTTAATCTCTACAGGTTATGGTTAAGTGTAACTGCTGTGATATGTGCATGAACCAACAAACTAAAATTTTGCCACAGTCATGTTTATCATTATATTTTTTTAAAGATTTATTTCTTTTTAGTGCCAATAACTGTGTCTAGTTTCTCTTTAAAATAGCCAGAAAACATAAAAAAAGCAACATAATACAATTTTAACAAAATAAACCACACATGTTTTCATCAGCCTATGTTTTCATGTTCTCAATGTTGAAATGAAACTTTAAAATAAGATAGAAAATTGGCCATATAGATAGTATGGACATCCTATACTATTGAAGAAAATTGTATTTTTACTTCTTTTTAAATTGAAAAATGCATTCCAAGTGATTGCTTTTTTTGTTTATTTTGTTTTAAATAACAGTAATAATAACTCAAAAATATATTTTATCATAATTAACACTACACCACAAAAGCCATTGATGTGCCTAAACCTTACTGAACCAGAATATTGTTTTAAACAGCATACCATTGGTAAAAAACTAGCCTCTTCAACTAAATCACAGCACAGACCAACTATATATCAAGCAAAAGAAACAGATCTATTTTCAGCAATACACTGCGAAGATAATCCACAGCAAATACACATGCCATTGTGATAAACACAAACAACACAAGAATACATCACAATGAACAGAAACAAACCCAAACGTTAAAGAGCCCCTATTATTGGTTTTTGAAAATGACCTTCCATGCAGTGTGTAACACCCTAAGTGAATGAAAACATCTAGCTGAGGTTTAAATCTGAAAGTGCTCCGTGTTTAAAACTATTAATCCTCAAAGGAAAGAGTCGACTCAGAGTCAAATAAATGATTCATCTTGCTTGGAAGGGGTTTGGAAAAAATGAATCGCTGAACAAATTTAATGGGAGTCATTGGGATAATTGTGTAAAAATAAATGCAAATTATAAGACAATCAAAGTGTTTTTTGACCTTGCATGCATATCAACCTGTTGTTGGAGACCCCCAAAACCAAAATATGACCTTTTATAATGCATAACCGGGGCTCTTTAAATATGGAATAAGCCAAAGGTGAACATAATGTGCAACCAAATAGAAACAAGCAAGTGAATTGGAACAAGGCAACAACTAAACTACAAAGTACAAACTAAAAGTCACTTAAACCACAATATAGTCATTACACCGTTAAAATAAGCTAAAGATACACAGTGTAAACACTAAAACTTCAATCTAAACTATAAAAGTTTCAGCGCAAGGGAATTTGAACCACAGGCATTAGCTGTCTATTTAAAGCCATCATAAGCCTCCTTGCGTGAAAGAGGTAAAGTTCTGCCCTAATTTAAAAACCGGTTGAGGAGGTCATTAGCTAAATTGGGTTTGTCCTCTCATTTTAGAGCTCCAATGAGTAAAACAAACCCTGGCCTGTACAGGAATTGGCGTTTGATAGCAAACCGTACAAATGAGTCAATGTGACCGTCAAAGACAATGAGTGGCAAACACTTGACGGAGCGCGCTGGACCATCAAACCTGACGGAGGAGAAAGAATCAGATTTAAAATTAGATCAGAAAGAGAAATTTTGGCGCATTCCAAGAAAACGGATCGTCATTAAGATTACAATGGGAAGCAAATAATTTCGGTCAAATATAGATTTCGCTCATTTGAAGTGAAATGGGGTGTGCGATGTGTTTCGATAAGTTGGTTTTGTGCGCCTGTGTTTGTGTGTACAGGAGCATATGTGTGTTACGCTTAAAGAGTTCAGGTGCTGAAAAGAGGAGAGGAGGTCACATTGTCCCAATCTAACAGCCATCAGCCTAATGTGCTATGAGACATCATTAAAAACCCATCGTAGAGGCTGTCAATCATAACACTAACGTGAGAACAAGGACGAGAGAGAGAGAGAGAGAGAGAGAGAGAGAGAGAGAGAAAAGAGAAAAGGAAAGCAGTTTGTGAAGGTTAGTCTCCTCCCCTTCACTTGCTGAGAAATGATGGTCTGATGGCTTATGGCTTGAGTGGGCTGATCATCAGTCCATGTGAAAGACTTAAGACACCATCAAAGAAACAGACAGGCTTATTTCTGATCTCTCCATATTCTCTGAAACACACGGGAGATGACTCTGTTCAGGGTGTTATAAAATGTACTTTAGTGGTAGCTTGGATAATCAGTGATGGGAATACTGTGATGTTTGACAGATTTCTATATTCATTAAAGTGGCAGTTCACCCAAAAATGAAAGTTCTTCTCATTTTACGCACCCTCACCTTGTTCCATAATCGTTTGCTTTTTTTTGTTTTGTTGAGCACAAATTAAGATGTTGTGGAAAAAAAAAGTTGAGAGCCAGCAGTTTCTATAGTATAGTATTTTTTTCTTCCTGCTATGTTTGTCAATGGCTGCTGGATTCCAACATTTTTTCAGAATGACTTGTGTTGTCTTCAACAAAAGACAAAAATCTTCAAGTTTAGAACCAATTTGGTGTGAGTAATACTGTGGGGAAATTGTCATTTTTGGGTGAACTATCCATTTAAGGACATATGTTGATTCAACATTTAGATAAGATGACCGTTTGAATGTTTGTTTGTTTTGAATATTACTATTAATATACAGCATACACTTTTTATGATAATAAAACATCTGCAATGTTGTCTACCAAACCAGGTTTCTTTTTCTGTTGGACAACAAAATTAAATATTTTGAACAATGTTGGACACCGATAGCCACTGACACCATAGTAAGAATATTTTATGGATGTCGATGGCTACTGATAGCATCATTCTTCAAAATATCTTCTTTTTGTTGTTGTTGTCCAACAACAGAAAGAAAATAAAACAGGTTAAGAACAGGTGGATAGTGAGTAAATGACTGAAATTACAGAATTACATTTTTTTTAGGCCTCACGGTGGCGCAGTGGATAGCACGATCGCCTCACAGCAAGAAGGTCGCTGGTTTGAGCCTCGGCTGGGTCAGTTGGCATTTCTGTGTGGAGTTTGCATGTTCTCCCCGTGTTGGCGTGGGTTTCCTCTGGGTGCTCCGGTTTCCCCCACAAGTCCAAAGACATGCGGTACAGGTGAATTGGGTAAGCTAAATTGTCCGTAGTGTATGAGTGTGTATGGATGTTTCCCAGTGATGGGTTGCTGCTGGAAGGGCATCCGCTGCTTAAAATATATGCTGGATAAGTTGGCGGTTCATTCCGCTGTGGCGATCCCAGATTAATAAAGAGACTAAGCCGAAATGAAAATTAATGAATTAATCTTTTTTAATAACTACCCCTTTAACACAACTTTGACATACCTTTTTTTATTATTATTCCTTCACACTTAAGCAGTTGTTTCGTGTTATTTAATTTTTCAACAGATGTCTACAAAATAATCAGTTAACAAAACGTATGTATGGTCTTCTTTGAGATTCACCAATTTTATCAGAAGAACATTTTTTATTTACGCTACTAGTTTCAAGTAACGTTATACTGTGTATATGTCTGTAAATGCTAGAGATGGTTGTGTGTAAAAATCCCAGTAGATCAGCAGTTTCTGAAATACTCAGACCAGCCCGTCTGGCACCAACAACCATGCCACGTTCAAAGTCCCTTAAATCACCTTTCTTCACCATTCTGATGCTCGGTTTGAACTGCAGCAGATCGTCTTGACCATGTCTACATGCCTAAATGCATTGAGTTGCTGCCATGTGATTGGCTGATTAGAAATTTGCAATAACGAGCAGTTGGACAGGTGTACCTAATAAAGTGGCCGGTGAGTGTATATATATTCAGAATAAATTACAAAAGCACATATTTGTCACTATTCAGCTGTCGTTTCTCCTTTAAGTTAGCCTGTATGATCATGATATACAGTATCCCTTGGCTATTGAGAAAAACAAACGATTCAAGATTGTACAGATTTGTTCACGCATTACATAATTCTTGAATTGAATAATGAATATTGTTAAATATGGAATGCTATTATTTGCATTTTTCTTTCTTTTTTAATTAGTTTCCAGATTTAAATTAGATTTAGATTCAGATTTTCTAGCTTTCTGCCCCACTCTATACATGTATGGCAAAACACAATCTTCTGGTGAGTCATGTTTTCCTTTTTCAGATAAAGAAATTGTATCACATTCAAGTAATTACCCATGCATAATTACTGTTAGCTCTCACCATCCTCCAATCAATCACTGGCAATCTGAACAATCTGCTCAAGAGCCTTCCGTATCAGAACATCAACATCATCATTTGTGTCTGTCTCATTATGATAGTTCTGCACTGGGAAGATGTTTGTCATTGGCACCTACACTGGCACTGCACAGCTCCATCTGGACAGAAACAAGAGTGTGAAGTCAGTAAATCTGATCAACATATATGTAAGCAATATATAAAAGAAAAACATGCATTTCACATGCAAAAAAAATATATATATATATTTAATCTTCCACTTGTGTGATTCTATTTTATGGCAAATGGATAATGTAATAGGGCGGCATGGTGGCTCAGTGGTTAGTACTGTCACCTCACAGCAAGGTTTGAGTCCCTTCTGGGTCAGTTGGCGTTTATGTGTGGAGTTTGCATGTTCTCCCCGTGTTTGCGTGGGTTTCCTCCGGGTGCTCCGGTTTCCCCCACAGTCCAAAGACATGCGCTATAGGTGAATTGAATAAACTAAATTGTCCGTGTATGTGTGTACATGAGTGTGTATGGATGTTTCCCAGTACTGGTTTGCAGCTGGAAGGGCATCCGCTGTGTGAAACATATGCTGGATATGTTGGCGGTTCATTCCGCTGTGGCGACCCCTGATGAATAAAGAGACTAAGCCAAAGTAAAATGAATGAATGAATGAATGAATGAATGAATGAATGAATGAATGAATGAAAATCTAATAGCCATCAATGTAACTGATCAATTTAATCCACACTCACGGTCAAACAGCCTTCTGCTGGTTTTCTCTCATCATCCCTATAGTACCCACTAATACCTGAAATGAGTGCTGCGTTCCAGTCCACTTTTAGACACAGACTCGCAAACTTCCCTTTCCTTGTTCAATCAAGGGAGTCTCTGCTGTCATTTTAAAGTGCGTCCCACTTCTTCAAGTGAATGAAGGAAGTTTACATGGACATACCCTTGATCCCTCAATTTTGACCAAGGGAGCGAATCATCTTCATATGTCCACTTCATCCCCTATATGTCCCAGAATGCAATGCGATTGCGATGTCACAACAGTGTAGTTCCCAAGTGCTCAAGTGTTTAGAGCATTCCATTTAAACCCATTCAGATGTTCCGCCAGTAGTGGACACTAGTGTTATGTAGCCTCATCAATGACATACATCTGAGTGAACGAGACAGAGGGAAGTTAGCGTGCATGTCCTATGGTCTTTAGTAAAGCAGCATTGAATGCAACTCTATGAGTATTAACTCAAGATCTACATTCTCACATAATGTTTTCTTTGGGCTTGTTTGAATTGAGAGCACATGCTGTACATAAATAAATGTGATCTATTGAGGCTTACTTACGTTTGATGAGTCTTCAAACCATCGCTTGTTCAAATTTAAAGCTTATTAGTCTTACATTGGGTGGCACGGTGACTTAGTGGTTAGCACTATTGCCTCACAGCAAGAAGGTTGCTGATTCGAGCCTTGACTGAGCCAGTTGGCATTTCTGTGTGGAGTTTGCATGTTCTCCCCATGTTCACGTGGGTTTCCTCCGGGTGCTCCATTTTCCCCCAGAGTCCAAATACATGCACTATAGATGAATTACAAAATTGGCTGTAGTGTACGAGCGTGTGTGAATGCGAGACTGTATGGGTGTTTCCCAGAGCTGGGTTGCAGCTGGAAGGGCATCCGATGCATAAAACATATGCAGGAACAGTTGATGGTTCATTCAGGTCAGTTGGCGTTTCTGTGTGGAGTTTGCATGTTCTCCCCATGTTGACATGGGTTTCCTCCGGGTGCTCCGGTTTCCCCCACAAGTCCAAAGACATGCAGTAGAGGTGAATTGGGTAAGCTAAATTGTCCGTAGTGTATGTGTGTATGGATGTTTCCCAGTGATGGGTTGCAGCTGGAAGGACATCCGCTGCGTAAAACATATGCTGGATAAGTTGGCGGTTCATTCTGCTGTGGCGACCCCTGATTAATAAAGAGACTAAGCCGAAAAGAAAATGAATGAATGAATGAATGAATGAATTTTCTAATAATCCTAAGAAATTCTAAACAATAAACACTGAGTATTTCCAATGCAATATCATGGCAATGGGATATATATGCACAGGAACTTTGAATTTGGTATAAGCCAGTTCAGTCACGTCTGGTAAACTATCATGCTGTTATAAACTCACCGCATTTAAGGTTTGTTTAGGTCTATTGCATGAAAGTTTCTATCTAACCATAAGGAACATTCATAGAACTTTTGAATTGCACCTATGATGCGTCCTAATTCGCATACTATCTGTGCTAAATAGTATTCGGAAATAGAATTAGTATGTCCCAAACCATAATATGTTGACAAGAGTATGCCAAAGGTTTCCTGATGGTTTACTATTTCCGGTAAAAATTAAAAGTGTAGAACTATCTATACTTTAACCACTAATATTGCCCACAATACACTGCTCCTTGGACATGAATTTTCATTAGAACTACAAAGTCAGGTAAAACGTATAAATAAACTACAAACATGGCTGACACATGAGACCAACCATCAAGTAGAGAGGCTTCGGTAACGTTGTTTGAATGACTATTAATTAATATCTAGCCAAGTGGAAAATATTTAAATTGTGTTTTCTGTGCTATATTTCATCTGCAACAACAATGTGAACTTATATCAAGATATGTTTGGATTTTAACTTCTGAATGTATAATTATCCAAAGATCTGAGGTGATTTCTCTGCATGAAAGACTCGCGAATTGCAGATTATCCTGCTGCTGCTTCTCCAATAAGGTAGGTAATTAAAGGTGCTGTATGTAAGTTTTTTACTATTCTAAAGCATTAAAACACCATTATATGTTTGCAGATATTTAAGAAACATGCGAGTGGACATTCTTGTTTATCTAAAAAACAATGCTAAAGTCAGTTATTCTGCTTTGAAAGTGTGCGTTACGTCCCGGAACGGCTGGCTTTGTTTTGGCTCTTTTAACCCGCCCACTGCCACTTTAGCCAATTATATTTCAGCCCCCCGGGTTGCCTTGTTCGAAAACCGCATATTTGATTCAATCATTCAGAAAGGCTCTCAAAGTGTGTGTCCGTGATCAAAATGTGACCTCCATTCAGAGTTCCACATGAGGTTATTAATTAGCAAATAATATAAATATTCCAAATGTAAACATTAGTTGAGCAGGTTACATTGTAAGTGTATTTTATTTTATTTTCAAGATCTGAGGTGAACTATCTGCTGCTGCTTTTAGTATATGACAATAAATGTCATGTAAAATGACATTCAAACTCACATTATTAGCATTTAACACTGAATAAAGCACATGAGGTGTACCTGAGTTGATCATTGTCAGTTTTCTGTTGTTCAGCTGCAAGAAATAGAAGCCGTTTCTAAAATATAAATTCAAGGTGTTGGTTAGATCAAAAACTTCTTTTAATATGGAAAATGGGCCTCACGGTGGCGCAGTGGGTAGCACGTTCGCCTCACAGCAAGAAGGTCGCTGGTTCGAGCCTCGGCTGGGTCAGTTGGCGTTTCTGTGTGGAGTGGCGTTCTGTTTGGCGTGGGTTTCCTCCGGGTGCTCCGGTTTCCCCCACAAGTCCAAAGACATGCGGTATAGGTGAATTGGGTAAGCTAAAATTGTCCATAGTGTATGAGTGTGAATGAGAGTGTGGATGTTTCCCAGTGATGGGTTGCAGCTGGAAGGGCATCCGCTGCGTAAAACATATGCTGGATAAGTTGGCGGTTCATTCCGCTGAGCCGACCCCGGATTAATAAAGGGACTAAGCCGAAATGAAAATGAATGAATGAATGAATATGGAAAATATTCCTTCTATCGTGTGCCATTGCTTTTATATAGAACACGATTTAAATCAGCCTTTAGGCTCGATAGTCAGGCACGCTGTCGATGTTGTCAATCTAGCAACCTGCGTTTTGATCCAGGAATGTAATACCTAGTTCAACCACTGGGTGTCAAACTTACATACTGCACCTTTAAATAGGAAAGTAAGGTGGATGGAATGCATTATATGAAATGAGATGATTGGCAGGGGACGTAACTAGCAACATAACGATCTGTTGACGAGGAAGTAGTATGTCCCAAAGCTTGCATACTCTTCTGTTACACACTTAAAAGTATATACATTTCCATTACAAAAAAGTACATACTTTTAAGGACATAGTATAAGTATGAGACTTGGGACACAGAACTAATGTTCTTTATGGAAGAAAGTGGTTCATTTAAGAAAAAGCATCCCTTTTAGAGCCTTTATTTTTAAGAGTGTTTCTAGCACATTCCGGCACAGTATGTATGCCATTATATAAATTGTAGAGAATTAAACCATATGAAGGGCTTCCAGCACAAAACTTACTTTTCAAGTACAATGTGAATGTCAGTGGGTCATGTTTTGCCTGTTCATTGGCGTTTTTTTATTGTGCGTTTCCCTCCATTGCGTTTTCTAAAGGTGGTCCTTAATACAAGTTCTGCTCTCTGTCGTTAAAGTTTATCTGCAATGTAATAAGATTTATTGAGTGTGCTTTATGTGTGTGCGTGTGTGTGTGTCTGTTATGAGCTGATATTGGTCTCGTTTCAGCGTGGCTGCTAGGAGGTGTCCACACTGTCACCTGTGAATCCCATTAACTCCTTATCATTCGGTGATTAATGTTTGCTTTCAGGCAATACAGTGATTTTGATATCCACCTTATCCGCTAAATCGCACAGTATGTTGACATCCACTCTGACATTCTAATAAACAAAGCAATTACATCTCTGTCAGTCTATGCACTGCGCATGATGGGCTCCAAAATGGTGATCGGTTCTGCTCTCCTACTTCAGAAGTATTTTGTGCATGTTTGTTTATGCGTGTGAGGCCAGAAGGAGAGGCGAAGACCCTCAGCCGCCAACTCTCTGGCATTTTAAAGGTCAGCAGTGACATCATTAATTAGTATCGTCTGGCAAACGAGATGCTCCAAGGCAAAGATGAGGAAATCTATGATGAATACTTGCACAATGAAAGTCGTGGAATTGAAATCATGTTCTGAGCATTCACTTCTAAACCTATTACTGTCAGTATAGATGGATGTGCAAACACTGAACATGAGTGGGATTAGGCTAATGTTATGTTTTAACTGGCGTGGCAGAGAAGAGAGGACTATAATTAGAATGACAATTCCATCAATCACATCCAAATGCTTAGGCATACTGTAAGAATTAAATAAACAGGCAATGCAAATTAATTAGATGTTTGTCAAATCAACTGACAGATTTAAGACTCCTGATTTAGTCTCAAAGCTGCTACAATTTAGATACTAAATGTTACCGCATTTTTAAAACGGGTACGAAATGTTACAAGTGGAAAATGTCTGCAAAAAAAGTGCATGTTAAACAGCCTTTTCCAAGATATATATATATCTGATATATGGCAATATATGCAAATTACATATATGACATACAAGTTCATATACATATATCTCAAAATATTGCAAACATGGTGCTTTCATATTTTTTTTCAGCCGTTGGAATTACAAATATGCATGGTAAAACTTTAGTATAGCGACCAATTCTCAATATGAATTAGTTGCTTATTAGCATGCTTATTTATAACATATAGGCTGTTTATTATTAATTATAAAGTACATATTTTGCATGATCGTATTCTACGTCCCTAATCCTAGCCAATACTTAAACCCAACTACATTAATAGCTATTAATAAGCAGCTAATTAGTATTTTATTGAGCTAAAAGTCTTAGTTAATGATTTATTAATAGCAAACATTGTACCTTAAAATAAAGTATGACTGTATGTACATATATGTTCAAATATATTAGCAATCTCATATATGTTACAAAATATATATATAGTAAAAAAATTATATATGTACATATTTGAAATTCCAGTGGTTGAAAAACAATATATAAAAATGGTCATTTGTGCAATAATTTTACATATATTTTGCATATATGACACATATTTTATATATGTAAAATCCAAATGTGAACTTGTATGTAATACATAAACATTTGCATATATTTCCATATATCAAATTTCAATATAGGTTGGGCTACCAAAAGAAAGAATCGATTCTGATCTCCATAAAACAAGTCATCAGTTATTCCAGTGTTACTTCCTGCACAAACCTACTTAGGTTTATAACAAATTTACATTATATTAGCCTATGCTATTCACTAGCTGCCTAAGAACAGCATCGCTTTTGACCCTCAAACCCTCTATTGTAATTGTAGGCTTGGATCAGTTTGGTTTGTGTTTTGTGACATGTTGAGAAGATGCTGCTTTCTGCATTGCAAAAGCAGATTCACTTTGCAATCACTTCCAGAGGGCTTGTGCTTGAATACGGTCAAACCGACGTCATCATATTCCTGTTTACAAGTGCTGAGAAAGCCCCTTAGGCTGAAATTCAGAATCAGTATGCATATGAATGTTTTTTTTTTCCAGTAGACCAATCACATCAGATTCTATTAATGTATTAAAGGAGTGATGATGTGTAGCTGTGGTAATTGGTAAAATTCAGCTACAGAATGTGTGCATTTGTATTTATAACTAATGTACTCTATTAGGCTAGTGCTTTTCATAGAATTATCATGGTAAACCAATATGGTAATAAGGTGCTGTTTGCATGGTTTTACAGATGATCTAAATGTATGATATTAGGGATGACAATGTTTAATTTTAATGAAATACAAATCTAAGTATGTGACCCTGCATCAATTGAGATTTATACAGCATCTTAAAGCTGAATGAATAAGATTTCCTTTGATCTATGATGGTTAATGATTGTTGTTATATGGCCTTTTCCAGTACTGGGTTGCGACTGGAAGGGAATCCGCAAAACATATGTCAGAATAGTTGGCGGTCCATTGCACTGTAGAGACCCCTGATAAATAATGGACTTAACCAAAGGAAAATGAATGAATGAATGTTATATGGCCATATTTGTTCAACTATTTGAAAGTCTGAAACGGAGGTAAGCGGTCAGCTGGTACACGTGAAAAGGAACGGCGTCATAGCGCCCCTACCGTTCGTTTTAACGACGAAATGCAGCCTTAAATACTTCTGGCTACATAATTCGCGATTTGAAATTTATCTAGGGATACATTTTTAGAACGACCCTATGTTGGTATATGTCAAAATTAAAAGTGCTTTTGGCCTTGCACTGATGTAAACCTATTGTAGGAGACTTTCAAAACAAAATTAGGAACCTTTAAAACAGCCTAACAGGGTGTTTTAATATATTAAATATGGTCTGACGTAAAGTGAGAGATGAAAACTAGATAACATTTCAAGCTAAATGGATTATTTTTTCATTCAAGGATACGTTTAAGCAAATCATTATAACACCTTCAGCTCCACACGAGTGTTAAACATTCTGGAAGGAGGATTTTAAACTAATTTGTGATTTAACTGGAGAAATTGTTCCTGCGGAGGCCAAATGATGTTTATTGCATATATACCCTGTAATTTGAGTCCTTAATGGAAGAAAATGCAGGCTAACAAATTTTTGTTTACTACAGAGTAAACATGTAATGGCTTTAAAATAGAAAAATACCCAAAGACATTCCTCTACTTAGTGGATTGAAGAAATGCCTTGGAGTTCTGCTTTGGAAAAGGTGACATGTGTAGTTAAAGGGGAAATGGAGAAGTTTTATATAATATGTACCCTGGTTTGCAGGTTATAACCACTTAGATTTGACATTCAAGATAATTTGTTATTTCACTACCAAAATCGTATTAGTTGTTGTGAGTGAAACAGTTTGGCTTATGTTGTTAATAATGTTTTATTTATTTATTTATTTGTTTGTTTGTTTTTTTGTTTGTTTATTTATTTATTTGTTTGTTTGTTTGTTTATTAGATGGTTGGTTTATTTATTTATTTGATTATTTATATTTGCGTTTGTTTGTTTGTTTGTTTGTTTGTTTGTTTGTTTGTTTGTTTGTTTGTTTGTTTGTTTGTTTGTTTAATTATTAGATGGATGTTCATTCATTCATTCATTTTCTTTTTGGCTTAGTCCCTTTATTAATCTGAGGTCGCCACAGCGGAATGAACCGCCAACTTATCCAGCATATGTTTTACGCAGCGGATGCCCTTCCAGCTGCAACTCATAACTGGGAAACATCCATTTACACTCATTCACACACTTACACTACGGACAATTTAGCTAGACCAATTCACCTATAGCGCATGTCTTTGGACTGTGGGGGAAACCGGAGCACCCGGAGGAAACCCACGCCAACACAGGGAGAACATGCAAACTCCACACAGAAACGCCAACTGACCCAGCCAAGGCTCGAACCAACGACCTTCTTGCTGTGAGGCGATTGTGCTACCCACTGCGCCACCGCGTCGCCCTTAGATGGATGTTTTATTGTTTAATTGTTTGTTTGTTTGTTTATTTATTTATTTATTTATTTGATTGTTTGTGTGTTTGCTTATTTATTTAATTATTTATTTATTAGATGGTTTGTTTATCTATTTATTTGATTATTTATTAGATGTTTTTTTATTTGATTATTTATTTATTAGATGGTTTGCTTGTTTGTTTGGTTATTTATGTATTTATTTATTTGATTGGTTGTTTGTTTATTTATTGAATTATTTATTTGATTATTTATTTATTTTCCTTTTTTAGTTAATGCGTGTTTACAACAAAAGTCTCAGTTTTCATATGAATATTCAATTTATTGTTTTTAGCATTGACATAGTAAACATTTCTTGTTTATTCATTCATTCATTCATTTTCATTTCGGCTTAGTCCCTTTATTAATCTGGGGTCGCCACAGCGGAATGAACCGCCAACTTATCCAGCATATGTTTTACGCAGCGGATGCCCTTCCAGCTGCAACCCATCTCTGGGAAACATCCATACACACCAATTCACACTCATACACTATGGACAATTTAGCTTACCCAATTCACCTGTACCGCATGTCTTTGGACTTGTGGGGGAAACCGGAGCAAACCCACGCCAACACAGGGAGAACATGCAAACTCCACACAGAAACGCCAACTGACCCAGCCGAGGCTCGAACCAGCAACCTTCTTGCTGTGAGGCGAACGTGCTACCCACTGCGCCACTGTGAGGCCCCATTTCTTGTTTACCAAATCAAAATTATTTCTGACAAACTGTGTGACAAATGCATCACAGAATATATGGCTGCAATGTTAAATACAGCTGAAGGCAAACTTAATAGCCTTCCTGTGAATTTCTTGTTTAAAAAAATTATCTCTTTATTAATCAGCATTTGGAAAATATTCATTCATTCATTCATTCATTCATTTTCCTTCGGCTTTTCCACAGTGGAATGAACCGCCAACTTATCCAGCATATGTTTTACACAGCGGATGCCCTTCCAGCTGCAACCCAGTACTGGGGAACACCCATACACTCTCACATTCGCACACATACACTACGGCCAATTTAGTTTATTCAATTCACCTATAGCGCATGTCTTTGGACTGTGGGGGAAACCGGAGCACCCGGAGGAAACCCACACCAACACAGGGAGAACATGCAAACTCCACACAGAAATGCCAACTGACCCAGCAGGGACTCGAACCAGACCTTCTTGCTGTGATGTGACAGTGTTAACCACTGAGCCGCCGTGTCGCCCCATTTAAAATAAATAACATTTCACAGGAGGAGCTAACAATTTTGACTTTAACTAAACTAGCGATTGAAAATTCAGATCATTTATTAATTCTTGAATTAATCTCTCACAACTTTAAACTACATAAATGCAGCCTTGGGTATGCATAAAACACTTCAGAGTCTCTCTTTAATATTAAATTTGTATTATTCAGTATTAAATACTCAATATGATATACACCAACTACACAGCAAGGCCACTTATTCAAAGAAATCTGTTGGCACTTCTATCATTATTGAAGTGTCACTGTCTTGTTTTTGTTAGTGTATCCAGCCTCCCTGTTAGCCAGAGAAGCGCAATAAAAACAGAGGCAAAGGCTTTTCACAGACCACTAGTAAAACATCACTTTTATTGGCTCTGCTTACAGAAAGAACCATTATAACTGTGTGACTTTCAAACTGACTGAGGCCAAGAGTGTGTTCACTGTACTCTTAGATTAATTGAATTTTCTCAGTAGACGATATAGAGCAACTGTGAAACTCAGACAAAGTGAGACTGTAACGGCTGGAGAAAAAAAAGAGATTTTTTCAGGCATGTCTCACTGCAACATATATATAGCTCAGTCTTGTCTCTCTCTTTCTCTCTCTCTCTCTCTCTCTCTCTCTCTCTCTCTCTCTCTCTCTCTCTCGCTCTCTCTTTCTCTCTCTCTCTCTCTCTCTCTGCAGGGTAAATTTAATTTTTGCAATGGAGGGGTGTGAGAATAGGCCATGCGAGTGGATAGGGTGATGTCGGGTGAAATGATGCAGAGCGGAAAGGCAGAATGGGATGGGAATTACAGCCGGACTTGGTAATGGGAAGCCTGGAAACAGACCAAGTTAATAAAGCCACCGGCACTCTGGCCTGAGCTGGAGAGTGATTCAGGCAAACTGCCCAATCCAGTCATTAAGCTGATGATACAAATGAGAAGCGAAAAAGGAGTGTGCTCGTGCATGTACGTGATCGTGTAGCCCTGCGTCTGTGTGTGTGTGTGTTTTCAGAGAGACTGATTGGGGGCTCTTCAGCGTGTGGAAGAATGGTTCTGATTCTGGCTGCTGTCCTTGTCTTTAGCTTGCGCATCTCATGATTAAAACCAATTACTTCTATCTTGAATACCCATTCCTCCCCACCAACATACACAGTATCCGTATCCGTATGTAAATATTGCTATAGGGATCGGAAATCTCACTCATTTTTGTAGTGAGATGTTAAAAATGTAAATTAAGAATGTAGATATAAGTAAAGATTTTTTTTTATATTGGCTGGACATGATAGCAATTCAGACAGATACTTCTCTTCTTAGCTGACCGTTATTACTCCGATTACAAATAAATGCAATCAGCATTCAAATTAGGGTGCAAGTATAAAATGTATAATTTATTGATTAATTATTAATTGATTAATCACTTCTCCTGAGTTTGGACAGCAATTAAGTTGTTTACATAGTTTAACATTGGCTCTGTGTGGCCTTACAATCAGCAGCTTTACAGTAAGTATGTAACCCTACAGTGAATCACTAACAACTTGTGATCAAATAGTTTTGACCAGGTCAGTTGAATCAGTGCGTCAAAGTTATTGAGTATAACTGGAGACTCGCTCTGATTGGATCATTTAAATCAGTACTGTATGTCATTAACTGGAGACTCGCTCTGACTGGATCATTTGAAACAGTATGTCATTACTTAGAGACTCGCTCTGACTGAATCATTTAAATCATCATATCATTATCTGGAGACTCTCTCTCTCTCTGACCAGATCATCTGAATCAGTAAGTCATTAAGTGAAGACTTGCTCTGAACAGGTTATTTATTTAATTGAGTCTTTAACTGTAGACCCGCTCTGACTGGATCATTTAAATCATACATTTGTTATCTGCAAACTCGCTCTGACTGGATCATTTGAATCAGAATGTCATTAACTGGAGACTCGCTCTGACCAGATCATTTGAATCAGTGAGTTGTTAAGTGAAGACTTGCTCGGAACAGATTATTATAGTCAGTGAGTCATTAACTGTAGACCCTCTCTGACTGGATCATTTGGATCATCCATTTGTTAAGTGCAAACTCGCCCTGTCTGGATCATTTGAATCATTCGTTATCTGCAGAAACGCTCTGACTGGATCCTTTTGAATCATTGAATTGTTAACTGCAGACTCACTCTGACTAGTTCATCTGAATCAATGAGTCATTAACTGGAGACTCATTCTGACTGGATCATTTGAATCAGTGAGTCCTTAACTGGAGACCCATTCTGACTGGATCATTTAAATAAGTATGTTGTCAAATAAAGACCCTCTCTGACCAAATCATCTGAATCAGTGAGTCGTTAAGTGAAGGCTTGCTCCGAACAGATTAAGTCAGTGAGTCATTAACTGTAGACCAGCTCTGGATCATTTGGATAATATATTTGTTAACTGCAAACTCACTCTGACTGGATCATTTGAATCATTCGGTTGTTAACTGGAGCCTCTCTTTTACCAGTTCATCTGAATCAGAATATCTTTAACAGGAGACTCACTTTAACCAGATTTGTCAAGTCAAGTGAGTCATTAACTGTAGACCCTCTCTGATTGGTTCACTTGAATCAGTGAGTTGCTGATTCAGATGCAATCAGAACTGTTCAGTTCACCAAGTAATAGTTCAATAAGATTTGTTAGCCAATGATAGGTTATCTGCAAAGTATCGTCTTTGGGTAGGTGATGAATCCTCTGATTCAAAACTAGTTATTTAATCTGCTACATTTATGAAATTCAATGATATCTTGGCCAAATGTAGCGCGTGTAGTAAAGTAAATGTAGTGCATGTAGTAAAGTACAGTGGAGTGGAGTGAAGTAAAGGTTTCATGAAATAAAAAGATAAATAAAACCTTTAAATAACCATCTTTTTAATAATACTATTAATAATAATCATTTTTATATAGAATCTTCAAAAGCAGTTTCTCAAAGCGCTGAACACTGTGTAAACAATACAATAAAAAATACAAAATCAACAAATAAAAGCAAGTTTTTAAAAACACGCAAGTTTTTACACATATAAAATGGTCAACTAAAATTTTATAAAGCAAAATAGCCTGAGAAACCATGCTAAAATTGTCATCAGGGTGTTTTTATGCTCTTGGTGTGTTTGTGGTGTGTCTACTATTTTATCTGATAGATATCCACAAACCGGCACCCAGCTGTTTTAGGCACTGGGGATTTATGCTCAATATGTCTGTTTGACATTTAGGAGATGTTTTTTATCCAAAGCATTTTTAATGCGTGGACAGTCCTCCCAGCGCAGCCAGGGGTTAGGTGTGCTGAATGGTGAAAGGGAAGCTCAGCAACTCTTCATGTGACCTTTAGGTTACCAGCTCAGATCTTTAACCACTGCACTACCTCGTAACAGAAGACCCTTTTTTTGCCTCAAACATTGCATTGATTCCCTTCCCCATGGTGGTTTTGTTCACAGCATGCAATTGTATGCGGATGCATTTAGACACCGGTAAACAAAATATTCTCTTTTCATATTTAGCACACCATAATTGTGTGTGTACCATTGTGTGTAGGTGTATGCTTGTTCCTAGGAGTAATTATATGGCTCCGATCCCAAATAATTTCCTGTTGTGGGCCTGAGTCTGTCAGGCAGACTGATGGTAACACAATTAAGTGTCTTTTACATGTTTAATTTTGTTTTCTTGCCTCAGCAGTTGTGAGCTGTCTGCTTGTTTATACCACATTTTGATAGACTTTAACATATTGCATCTACAGACTGCCTAAATAACTTAAACTCTTCTACACATACAGTCACTTTTACTTATATGTGCTTTTATAGTTACCTACAGCTTATACAGTATACTTATTCAGTTTTACTTATATGTTTGGAATTGTTGAATTGACAGTATCAAAACCCAGTTACTGAATTATTACCTTTTTTTTTTTTACAAATATATTTGTTTATATATTATTAGAGCACAGTTATATGAGTTATAGTTTTTTTAGTCTTCTTTAAAAGTTCCATATTATATTCCATATATATTATAGTATAAGATATTATATTATATACTTTGTGTAAAGTAAATCCTACGCCATTTTATTTTCACAAATACAAGATCGTTTAAATCAACCTTTAGAAGAATTAGAGGTTTGTGGAAGCGAAATTACTGTTTTATAGGATGTGTAAAATGTGGCTTTTAGCATATACTGTATGCTTCATCCTAAATTAATACATCCCAGTGCAGTGTTGAATAAGTAATGTTATATTTTTTTACGTAAATATAGTGTGTTAAACTGAATGACAAAAAAAACAACAATAAGTTATCTGAAACATTGAAACAGACATTTTCTTGCATCTAATATGCATATATAAAAGTACATTTTCTAATTTAAATTTAATTAGGACCATAAAGTCTGTTCCAAGGAGATTTTATGTCATTTTGCCAGTGTATTACAGACAGGGGTGGAAAGAGTACTGAAAAATCTTACTCAAGTAAAAGTACCATTACTTGCCCAAAACTGCAGTGCAAGTAGAGTAAAAGTATCAGTTGTAAATATAAAATAATATGAATAAAAAGCCCTTTTAAAAGTACACAATAGTCAGTATTATACTGTGAAAGTCTGATGCTTTTACATGCAATTCGTGTGTGTGTGTGTGTGTGTGTGTGTGTGTGTGTGTGTG